>OFHU01000982.1:0-84495 GCA_900245905.1 Lacerta viridis | reverse complement strand
AAAGCTGGAATAGGTGCAGAAAAGAACAGTCAAAACGATTAAGGGGTCAGAGCAACTTCCATACAAGGAAAAGCTAAGTCAGGCTTTGCCAACCTGGTGCCCTCCAGATGTTGTTGAGATATACCTCCCATCATTCCCAGCCAGCACCAAGTTGGTAAATACTGAACTAAAGATTGGAGGCTTTTTAGTGTAGAAGGCAAACAACTAAAGAGGGGTGTTACAAAATGTGGATTTAGTGGATAAAAAGTTTGGCCTGCTTTTTCAGGGCTGTCAGTTGTGTAACAACAGCCCCTATACTAGCCAAAAAATGGATGTGCACAGGGTGGGGCCCGCCACTGCCATCCTATTGCCATGCCCAGTGCTTTGTTTCTAGGGGGGAAAAGGTGCCAGTACTCTGGGCAGTTGCCCTGGACACAAAAATTCATTGGGGCCAGGAAAAACAATTACATATAAAACAATTGCATGTTTTACTGGAACTTCATTAAGATCTTGGTATATCATTATTGCATAATGTATGATAATTAATTGACTTGTTACAACACCATACCTTTTTCTGTACTCTCAGTACCTGACTGTGTACCACAGGGTCAAACTGTCCAACGTTCTGCTGGGACATGGGCTTGCGCCTCCTTCCCCAAGCCCAGGAACCATTTGCGCAGCTTAAGGGAAGAAGGTGTCATGCTTTGACGGGATCAAAGAGCCATCCCCCCCTTCTCCCCCCCCCACTGTTGCATACTGCCAGAAAAAAAGCACCGCTGCTGCCTCTAATGTGTTCAGTTTACAATACTTGGATATGTCAAAGGGCCACAAACAAATACATTGGTGAAGAGGTGGTGCGTGGACAGCTACAGAAGCCAATGCTTCTAGAAGCCATCTTCTCTTCTAGATGTCAAGAGTCTGGTGCCTGGAATTTAAAGCACCAGCTGGTAAGCCCAATTTGTTCAAAGGCTTTCTAGAAGGAGTAGAGATTTGGGACTCAGCTACATTAGTCAAAAAACAGCATTTTAAATGCATTATAGATTTTCTGCATTTTTAAAGACTCCCCCTCCCCACGTTTCCAATAGAAAATTTGATTGGGGGTGTGTGAATTTTTTTTTCTCTTTTATAATACAAAATGGTTTTTAAAATCACAATTTTCTATCTAAGATGGCCTACAACATTCAAGAATGGTAATTCTGACATATAAAATAGCCAGAATCAAGGTATGTCCCTGCACTTAGTGAGGGATGGCATCTTAATGCGGCCCATATACAGGACATTTGTTGCTTGTGTACTGCATACATCTCAATTTCCCCCCAAACTTCCTTTTTACCAGGGAGGGGAAAGGAAAAAATTTTTTTATTCCCTACAGCCTCAAAATGTCCAGAAATCTGACATCTCTAAGATGGAGGTGCTTTTGGTTAATGGCACTGAAGCCTTCAAACCATGTGGCAGCTCCTACTTCACTAAGAAGCTCTGGTCCTGATTACTCTCCTTGACAGAGTGATAAAACTAGAAGAGAAATTATGTCAGTTTGGAAGGAGTTAAGTGTGAAGTTCCAGGGCTGCTCAATCCCATCAACTAATGGCAGCAGCATATGTCTTTATTGCCGTTTCTTGACTGACATTCGTGCATTAGGCATGGATGCCTGCAAGGGAAAGTGAAATATACTTGGAGTCAAGTGTGGATTTCATGCTCTTTATTCAGTTTATAGTAGCGAGGAATGGAAGTTTTCCCAAAATGTCTGCTTTATATACATTATTTACACAATGGGCCCCACATGATTGGCTAATTCCAGGATACTCCTGTATGCCAATCAGGTTGCGGATTCACTTCCACCTGGAGCTGGATTGGGTAGGCTCCTGCGGACCAATCAGACTGCTGCATTCTGGATCCTATTCAACACAGTACATAACAGAAAGCCTACAAATGTAGACCTGTATAGTTGTGCATTGTAGATCGGGAGGATCCCAGGGCCCAAACAGACCTGGGGCGGCCCCCAGTGATGTAATCAAGCATGGCACACCAAGCATTAACACAGTTGCTGAGAGCATGTCATTCAAGTAAAAAACCAAAGTCTAACAAATGAGAAAATATGGTTTCCACTGGTTGGAAATTAAGATAGAAACCATAGCTAAAGGGGTTGCTCCTGTGCTTGCTGTGAACCGCTCTTGTGAACAGCCAGTGTAAATGACACAATTACCAGTCAGTACGGTATGCATTTAATTTCCTTCTAACCTCACTATCTACAGCTGCCCCGCCCCCGCCCTGCCCCCAGCAATGCTTATGCTATCATACAGTTATACAATTAGTTACTCTTTAAGATACCACAAGACATTCTTGCTTGTTGGGGGGGGGGGGTTAAGAGTTCATAGGAATATTTAACTTTGGTGTTGGCATACAAAATCACATGTGCAGGTCTACCTGTCTGGCATATAAGGCTACCTGGCACAAGTGAGGAAGGGGGGGACACTTACCACAAATAAACATTCCCAGTCTTTGCTTTAAACAGAAATATGCAGAAATACACACACTTCATTCCTCCAAGTTTTGTGTTTAAGACATAGAATTTGATGGACAAATTGCAAGGACCCATTTTCACACCAAGAACAGCACTTTCCAAACATCTGCTTTATACACAGGCACAATTTATTCCACAAATGCTGTGTTTCAGACATGTGGGAGGGGGGAACTACTAGGTTATCATTAGCACACGCCCATTTTATGAATTAATGTAGCAGTGAATCAATATAGCTTCTGTGAATCAATACTGTATATCAATTCAGATTTTAGCTTGGAAAGCAAACTCTGCCATTTTTCTTAAACACCTTCCCTTCCATCACTCAATTTTTCCCCATATCCGAATTGATTTATTGTCCATACCCGTAGAGTTCCCAAGTGGATTATTGGGAGAGACTGCCCTTGAGGTGGAAAGAGGGGAAGGAACACACGGGAATGGGGCAAACACACTAGAATGAGATTGGGATCTTGGCAGCTTTTTCTGTTCCTCTGTCTCCACCTACTTCTCCCTGAAATGATCTATCTAGTCTCTACTCCACTTCAAATGAAAATAAATAATAAATACCTCCTCCTCCACTCCAGCTTTTCAGCACTAATCTCCCTCAGTCGGTATTTGGCCTTACCTCCTTGAAATCATTCAGGAAGAACAAAGGGCCATCCATGAGTTGCTGTGGGTGGCAGCAGCAGCACGACTTAGCTCCTGCTCCTGCTCCTGATGTGCTCTGCTCACGTCTGCAGCCCCACACCTTGTGCCAGGTGTGCATGCGTACTCATAACCTGGACTCTTGAGCACAGCCCAGTCCTTTTTTCATCCTTTTTTGCTCCTTCCCACCACTGAGGCCTGGAGACAGAGGCTAACTGGGACAGTAGAGAAGGGCAGACACACACCCCCCCCCAAGCATTTACACAATCATTTGCAAAGATGGAGGTTAATTGGGACGGGGAGGGGAGGAAAGGGCAGACCCCTTCCCCCAAGAGTATATGCAATATTTTTCAGCCAGCTCCTGCTGGCCTGACGCTTCCAGGCTGCATGTAGTCTTCTTGATTTGTTGTTGTTGTTGTTGTTGTTGCTGCTGCTGCTGCTGCTGCTGGCACTTTTGTCCACCTGGAGATTCAAGCCCTTCACCTGCCACCTGGGGTGTGGGGTTAGGCAAACCTGGAGACTCCAGGTCAGCCTGCCTATCTGGTAATTCTACTGCATTGGTTTCCATTAGGAACAGGGCCTTTATGGTAGTGGCACTCCATTTAGGCATTAGCTTTCCATGTATTTTCCAAACTCCTACAATCAGGTTCACAGAATGCACATACAGCCTATGTCCATACAGGTCTATGCAAGTAGGCCAACAGTTAACCTACTACACACAAACTAAGGATTTGTTTTGTTTTGTTTTGTTTTGTTTTGTTTTGTTTTACTGCAGCCATAATGTTTGCCTGAACTACTTTATATCAATACTGCACATATTAAAACCTAGAAATAACAATCCATTAATAATTTCTGAAAACTATTATGTGGTTCAATTGTTGGTGACTGTTAGCAGTTTTTGATCCATTTAATTCTTTCAGTCATATTTATTCTATAAACATTTTGTGCTTTCCCCATGAAATTGTGCTATCCAGATACACAATATTTTTTTATTGCACTTAAAATTGGATTTTCTTTGAGACATTGCTCTGTGATTTTGTATGAGTTTGCATACTTTCAATAACTGGAATATGTAGGGAAGGGGTTGGTGTGGGGACCCAACTTGGACTTAACTAATCCTAAGCCTTTTGAAGATTTTCCACATTGCATCTCCCATGAAACTGAGCAATGTGTAATTATAGTAACACAACATGTGTTCATATTTTGTGGATCTGTTTTGGTTCTCCAATTTTGAACTCTCACTCTTATAGCATATATGTACTGGAATAAAAGATGCCTGAATTTAATATAGAGGGAAACATCTCAAGTACCAGTAATTCTGGAAAAGGTTAACATATTCAACCCTTTAAATTGCTAAAAACTATTCCATTAACTAATTTTGGTTGCTGCCAAAACTTGCAGAATTGGTGCATTCTTCCTTGTGGAAACCAGATATTTTGTTCAGTTTAGCCTGATGCTGCAAGCCTATACTTACTTAGAACTGAGTCAGCTACATTGACTCCAATGGGACATACAGCTCAAGCCCATTGTGTCTATTCAGCAGTGAATCAGATTGAGTTCAATGGGATTTACTTCCTGGTAAGTATTTATTGGATTACAACCTTACATCTGAGCAAACATGCATCAATAAACTTGTTTGTCACTGTCAGGGATTTGCCTTCTCCTCACGAGGAGAGCCCCGGGGGGGAGGTCCTACTCATGAGGAAAGCCTGGGCGGGAGTACTCCTCGCGGGGAGAGCAGGGAAGGTGATCCTGCTAGTGGGGAGGATCAGGGTAGGGAACCTCCTCAAGAGGAGGTCTTGCTCAAGTACAGGGAGCCCCTGCCACTGCTGTCCTCTGACTCCTCTCAAAGCCCATTGCCAGAGCAATCTTCTGCAGAAGAGGAGGAGGAGTCGAGGGACAGGGATGCTGGGCAGAGACCCAGCAACGCCAGCCAGAGGCGATCAGAGGGGGAGTTGCAGCTTCCGGCGCCAGCGCAGCATCGGGGGGTCAGGGGACACAGAAGACGTCGTTTCAGGGTGCCGAGGCTTTGGTGCTGGGAGGGAAACAGGAGAGGGGCACTTCCGGATTCTGCAAGTGACTGAGCGGTCATGTTTTTAGCTAGCTCTGCACTGTAAATAGTTATGCACAATAAAGTAATCTTTAATGTAAGAGGACTCTGTCGTTACTCATGAGCAAAACCGTGGTGTACCCTGACAGTCACTCAGTCCCTCTTCTAGGAGCTATGGGAACTGCAGTTTGGATGGAAGGGATCTCAGGATTTCTGAGAATTCCTCACCAAACTGCAATTCCTAGAATTCTTTAGGGGGGAGCCATGTCAGTTACTGAATTTAATCCAAATTTGCAACATCGACTGGAGACGTTTATGCAGCGCAAATGTAGTGGCAGAATGATAATACAGTACAGGCAACTGAGCCTGTGCAATTGGTAATGAGAAATTACTATCCCAGGACTCTTTTAAAATGAATGCATTCATGAAACATGCATTTTCCCCCCAAATGTACCGGTAAGTATAGCTTGTGAGAATACATCTGGGGGTTTCTTTTAAAGAAAATATGTTCTTCTGCTGACTGCCTTATACTGAATCAGACCATTGGTCCATCCAGTTTTGTATTGGCAGGTTTTAGGCAACGATTCCAAGGTCTTAGGCAGAGAGTATTGGGGAGATATCAGGGACCTTCTGAATGCAAAACAGATGCTCTACTCCCAGGCAAGAATGTATAGGATTGATCATTTTATCTGGATGCAGTTTCTTGCGGCGGCATGTTCTTGTTTACGATAATAAAGTCACTGTGCAGCTTCCTGACCATTGAGTCTTTTAAGCCTTCTGTGACAGAAAGGAATTTTTTTTTTTTATGGAGGAGCATTCTGTCATATAATTGTGGGACTTCTCACCACCTCACAGAACTAAGCCTTTGTGACAAGCCAGCAATCAATCCCAAGATCACAGCTTGTCTAACAGACAACTATTTTAGGCAGTCATGGCCTCACAATTAACCTTGCTCTTTATGGACCCTCTCTGCACTCCAGGCTAAGCATTTAAGACCCACACAGCTGTGCCTCACGTGAAGTATGGCTCTCAGTATATCACTGAAATGATGCTTCTTCAATAAGGGAGTTTATTTAAAACAGAAAGATCTTGGAAAGCTTTGCAAAGCAGTGCAAATGACCAATTCATACCACTGAGCTACTCTGCTGTGAGTGTAGATTGAAGCAATTAGTATGGAATTTAGCATGTTGGTCATGTGATCACTCCAGCACATCTTGAAAGTAAAATTCAGCACATGAAAGCAATCCAGCCCAATAACTGCCTCAGCACATACAGCAATAACATTAAAATTGTGTTGTTTTTTAATAAATAAAAAATCTCCCTGGCAGCACCCATGTGCCTTCAATATGCAGACATCTTGCAGGAGCTTTCCCTAGTGCAGAGATGGACCTTCCCAATGTTGCTGGACTACAACTCCCATCATCCCTGACCATTGACCACGCTGGCTGGGTCAGATGGGAGCTGGAGTCCAAAAACATTAGGAAGGCCACAAGTTTCCCAGCCCTAACATAAGACAGCGTTGAGAACAGTTTCATTGACGGACTCTTCCTGTTTCATGCAGCTGTTAAAGTACAAAAGCACACACACCTCGTGACAGCTACATGGCATGCAGACATTTCTGAAATTAAAGTGGTTTCCCCCCCCCCATCATCAAATCTATTTGATGGAGAAACATGTTACATTTTTGCCTGTCATACACCTGTGAAAGATTTTTTTCCTGATAGGTTTCCTCTGCCTTCAACGACTTCACATCACACAGGTGCTTGCGGGAGCTGCCTGGAAAAGAGGCCACAGACCATTCCACACTTGCCTTTTATACTGGTGTTGTTGCTGTTTGATCTGATGTTTTAAAGAGCGAAATTGGGGCTGTGTGTCTGCACCTTTGGTCACACATTGTGACTGCTTTTCTCTCTTCCACACTAATGGCAACCTCAGTACCTAACAGAATACCTCCTCCTATAGGCACCTTCAGGTCATCAACGGGCACCCTTTTCAGTGTTCACCCTCCCATTATTATTATTATTATTATTATTATTATTATTATTATTATTATTTGCTTGTTACTTAAGGTCTCCAAGCAACTTGCATTAAAAAATATAAGTACATTAAACTATTGAAAAAGAAAAGAAGTAACATGCAAAACATTAATATTTTTATAATGTTTGGAGGATGGCAGGGCTTTTTTTGTTGTAGCCCCCTAGCTGTGACATGTTCTGCCTAGTAAATCGTGCCTGTCTCTCTTTGGTGTGTTTGCATCGAGACTTGTGTTTTCTCCAACGGAGGGGGGCTGTGGGAAGCCGCAACTTTCTCTTCCCCTTTTTCGCCTAACTTTATCTGTGGCCTTCAGGCCTTATGCCGGTTCTTTTTTTCAGGGAGCATGCTTGCTCTGTTTTCCTCTGATAGGCAATTCTCTCAGCCTTTTGAAAGTGGGTGATTTAGTGTGGGGGGGGGGGATTTTGCATTTCATGCTGCTCTGCCTGACAAAAGGGAAGCAAGAGGTTTAGGTAGCCCCAGGCCCAGGCATTTGCATTGAAGGTGGGCTACCATCCTGAGAGTTTTGTGGGGAAGGTGTGGGGTTACAGGTAATTAATGCCAATTACTTCTGTAATTGAATTATGGTGCTGAAGAAGACTCTTGAGGGTCCCATGGACTGTGAGAAGATCTAGCCTGTCCATTCTGGAGGAGGTCAGCCTTGGGGTGCTCACTGGAGGGACAGATCCTGAGGCTGAGGCTCCAGTGCTTTGGCCGCCCCATGAGAGGAGAGGACTCCCTGGAGGAGAATCTGATGTTGGGAAAGATTGAGGGCACAAGGAGAAGAGGGTGACGGAGGGCGAGATGGTTGGACAGTGTTCTTGAGGCTGCCGGCATGGGTCTGACCAGGTTGCAGGAGGCGGTGGAGGACAGGAGTGCCTGGCATGCTATGGTCCATGGGGTCACGAAGAGTTGGATATGGTTAAACAACTAAATAACAACAACTTCTGTAAACAGAAATGCTTACCTTTTGATATGTGCCAGGGAAAGTTGGGGGAAAGGTTTCAGATTTCCTTTTGGGGGGTTGCTCTGTTTCTTGCTAGTTAGGGTGAAGCCTCAAATTTTTCCTGAAGTCCCTTGGATCCAGCAATTCATTAATTGCTTTGTTTCTTAATTGATACTTATTAAGTAATGTATAGATACGTGTTCACCAAAGGAATGTGGTTTTCTAAGGTCTCTTTAAAAAGCTTGCTTGAAAGAGCCAAAAAGAGGAAGGAGAAGGAAAAAGGAGGGGGAGAGCAGGGGGAACAGAGAAGCCTCATTTTAAAGAGCAAAGAAAACTTTTTCGTTCACAGCAGTCTCTCTACCTTAGAAGGGAAGAGAACTGGAGCTGCCAGGCTCCTGGGCTCTCCCACCAGTATGTCTTTCAAGCAGGCTGATAGGTGACTGCATTAAACTTGCTGGTTTCATCCTATACTGGTTTTAATTGGACTTTAACTGGTTTAATATTACCTTGTTTTCTCACCACATGTTTGGGCCTGCACTGTTTTATTGTTGTTTGTTTGTTTGTTTGTTTGTTTGTTTGTTTGTTTCTGTTTCTCCCTCCAATAGGCCATAGCTGTCATTCATTGCCAGTTTGCTGACAAAAGCAGCATCAAAGAAAAAGGGAGGATTGGGTAATGATCCTCTGGATTGAGTTTATTTTAATCTCTGTAGCACCTGAAAATAAATATGCCTTGCTGTACAGAACTTAGAGTTGAGGATGGCACCAGAATGGAAAGAAGATCTGTATAGTGCAATTGCATATTATGTCATTTTTAATTTCACTCATACATTTGTGTGCCCTGTATGGAAGTATAGAAGTTTTTTTTATTGTGTGTTGTTAAGTAGGTCTATGGAATAATGGTGTCAGAAAAGGGAAACTGCTTCCCAGCACTACATCTTTGAAGGAACGATTTACAGCAGAAATTTGAGTGTATTGCTTCTTTTCTGTCCACCAGGATATCCAATAATGGTCACTGATTGCATTAATTGGGCATTCTTTTGTTGCAAAATGCTTAGCTCTTGAATCCAGGTCACAGGTTCACCCCATTCATACATGCCCTTGGGTGGGATTTGTGAACAAGGGAATAATGGGGAGGTGCAGAGAATTATTTCAGGTCATTAAAAGAAATAAATGGCAGAAGAAGAAAGTTTTAGGATTGTTCTCTCATATTGTATCGGATATGTGATATATGTGGTTTATGTATGTGTTTGTTTAATAGATTTATTCTGGGAAAATTCTCTCCCCCCCCCCTGTGTAGATTGTGTTGGATATTTGCTTTAATTCTGTGCGGATTGTATCACTGTAGATTTTGTATTTTCCCCTCTGTAAATTGTCAGGAAGCATGGATTGGAGCTCTCCGAGACAAAGGCTCTGAAAGGCTTCCTGTTACCTGCACACCATGCCGCTTGCAGCTTTGACTTTGAAACAAGTTGCACCTGTAGTACTGTTTTTCTCATTTCTAGTTTCTATTTTGTCACATGTTGTGTAACAATCTAAGCAAGAGGGACGAAAGGGGAAAGCTTGGCTCCCAATGAACGTGTCAACATGTGAACAAAGTACAGTTGATGTATGCAGGTGAAGGTATAGGTATGCAATGTATGTAAATGTATGTAGATGAAGGTCTGTGGTAGGTAGGTAGAATGAGGGTGGCAAGTGAAGAATGGGATGGTGGCAGTGGCTACATGTAGCAGCCCAGGCATTGTGGGATGTGGGGAACTGGGAACCCCAAAAGAAGAAGGGAGGAGAGTGGATGCACCTGATGTGCAGATGAGTGGCAGAGATTTGGAGTGGTATTGCAGAAGTGAAAGGAAAAAGATGGAGATCTGAAATGTTTTGCAGAAGTGAAAGAAACGAATGGAAAAGAGAATGTGTATACTTTGAAGGCAATATTTTGCATCTGCAGATTTCCCCCTTCTTCTTTGCTCTTTATTGAGTGCTTTCACAACCCTTCATGCCCATGTTGCAGAGCATATCTTAAAAGATGACTCCATTGTCCAAACAACAGAACACTGTAGAGAGGAGTTGGCACCATGCCAAGCCGGCCGCCACAGGAGCGTGGGACAAGGAGCTTGACGATGGCTCTGATTTCGGGGTTATTGGAGGAATGGACAAAGCAAACGCTTCGAAGACTGTGTTGAATATAGTCAGAGGCTCTTCCTATTGCCCTGACTGCAGGCCTCACCCATTTTACTTCTATGAAGAAACAGTGAGTTGTTGGTTGTTGGGGACATACATTACATCACCATGTGTAGTCTCTCCCTCCCTCCCATGTTTTTGCCTTTATTCTCCACAGGTGGGTCCTCGGCAATACCCCTTTGACGGCCTCTCTGAACCTGGCGATGACATCTGGCTGAAAGTGTGGAAGGTTGAGCCACTGATACTGTGCTGGAGAGCACCGTTTGTCATTTAGTTGACCACAGACTGCGATTACTAGGGGTTGCTCCTTGCATTCACCATTTTCTCATAAAGAGGTCTGTTTGCACCTGGACGTGTGCTTAGGACCAAGACTCTGACTTAGAATTGACTTTGTACCAGGCCCTACCTGGAAACAGAGCCTGGTCACGGCATCGAGACAATGACCCTCTGCTGCAACCACACTGTTGTGTCGTGGGTTCTGATAGCAAGAAGTCCAGCAACACTTCTTAGTGAAAACAGCTCTTTATTGTAAGGGATAAGACAAGACTGGGGATAGGGGGTAGGGAAAGCTCTATTTATAGACACATTGGGACTGAGGGAAAAGATACATTTTAGCGGGAACCAATAATATTCAAACTTTCCGGCGGGACCCAATCAGGCTGTGGATTGTGATGAACACTTCAAATTGACCAATAACAATACTTTACCCTGCTGCCAGAATATCTTATTTAATACACAACACTCCCCCGCACCTAGTTGAGACTATACACGTAATCTTTCAAGTATTGCGGAGGTCTTCGAGTCCTACCGGATCGCCTAACCCCCGGTGTGTCACTCCTTGGACTATCCGTGGTCAGACTTCTCTCTCCAATAACCTCGGGTACCTCAGCTGGAGCTGTGTCACTAGCTGACTCTCTAGGCTGACTAGTTGTTTCCGGGTTAGGTTCATCAGTGGTGATCTCGGTTTCCTGACTCTCGGAGCCCTCCACCCCCTGTGGCCCGGAGTCATCCTGACTAGACTGCTGCGATTCACCGGACGCCGGCAGAGTTGTGCGCGGCTCCTCCCCCCTCGGGCTTACCCTGCTTGGGAACCGGCGCCTTAGCTGGTCAATGTGGCGGCGCATTACTCTGCCATCCTCTAACGTCACAAAATATGACACTGGCCCACTGGGTCGGGTGACCACCCCCGGCACCCATGCGGGTCCCCTTGCATAGTTCCGGACCCAAACCAAATCCTCTGTTGTCAGGTATCGGGTTCTGTCACCCTCGGCAGCCGGTGGTTCTCTTGTATCGCGGCCCGGCACCTTGTCAGGGTGGACATAGTCTAGGATTGTGGCTAACCTCCTTCCCATTAATAATTCAGCTGGGGACTTGCCTGTGGATGCACACGGCGTTGTGTGCTGCAGGAACAACATCCTTGCAATGCGAGCAGACCAATCCCCTTCCAAGAGGCGCGCTATTGCACCCTTGGCTGTGCGCACCATCCGTTCGGCTTGTCCGTTCGAGGATGGATGAAAGGGAGCAGAAGTGACCCCTCTAATGAAATTATCGGCCAGGAATGCCCTGAACTCTTGGGACACAAAAGCCGCCCCGTTGTCTGATACTATGGTCTCGGGTAACCCATGCGTTGCAAACAAAATGCGAAGGGCCCTGATTACAGCAGCTGAGGACATGTTTGGAACAATTGAGACCTCCAGCCATTTCGAGTAGGCGTCTACTACAATTAAGAACACCTTTCCCTGAAACGGCCCTGCAAAATCTACATGGAGCCGGCTCCACGGGTTCTTAGCCCGCTCCCACCAATGCACTGGTGCCCTGGGCATTTCTGGGTGCACCTCCTGGCACGCTCGACAGGTGCGCACCCATTGTTCAATGTCCTTGTCCATGCCAGGCCACCACACATAGCACCTGGCTAAAGATTTCATCCGAACCATGCCCGGATGACCCATGTGTAATGTGTCCAACACCTCATTCTGTAGAGACCTTGGAATAACCACCCTATCGCCCCACAATATGCAACCCTTATGGAGGGACAGCTCATTTTGTCTTGCCATGAAAGGTCTAAATTTCTCTTCCTGAGTCCCACTTGGCCATCCCCTCCCCACCCACACAAGGACACGGGCGAGGACGGGGTCCCTTTTAGTTCTTGCGGCGATGTCGACGGCCGTCACGGGTGGTCCGGGAAGTGTCTCCATCATCATGACGTGCTCGGCCGGGGCTGGGTCGTCGTCGGCTGCTCCAGGTAGTGGTAGACGACTCAGCGCGTCCGCATGGCACAACAGCTTACCCTTCACATGACACAGTTCGTATTGAAATCCATTCAAAAAGATGGACCATCGGAGCATGCGTGGGGACAAGATTTGAGGCGTTTGTTTATGCGGGCTGAACAAACCCAGCAAAGGCTTGTGGTCCGTTTGAATTGTGAAAGGGCGGCCGTACACGTAGTCATGGAACTTCTTGATTCCTGTGACTATAGCCAGTGCCTCCTTATCAATCTGGGCATAGTTCCGCTCTGTGGGGCTCAAGGTTCTGGAATAGAATGAGATTGGACGCTCCGACCCATCCGCCTCCCGGTGACTCAAGACAGCCCCCACGCCATATTGTGAGGCATCACACGCCAGCACCAGTGGTTTAGCAGCATCATAGTGGGCAAGTGTACTTTCCTTTGACAGCACGCCCCGCAGCGTTTCAAAAGCTCTCTGTTGCGGTTGCCCCCAACGCCATGCACACTTCTTTTGGAGTAGCCGATGCAGTGGTTCGGCTATCGATGCCTTGTGTGGCACAAAGGCGTGATAGAAATTGACGAGGCCCAAGAAGGACTGCAGCTCAGCCTTGTTACTAGGTGTCGGTGCTGCGGCGATAGCCTTAACCTTGTCTTCCATGGGGTGGATGCCAGCAGCATCAATTCTGTACCCTAAGAAGTTCACAGCTGCTACCCCAAAACTACATTTCTCTTTCTTTAGTTTCAACCCCGCATCCCGGAATTTGCATAGGACTGTCTGGATGCGTCCCAGTAGTTCTTGAGCATCCTTGCCCGCAATTAACACATCATCAAAATACGGCAGGACACCTGGCAGGCCCCGTAACAGGCGCTCCATAAGACTTTGAAATATGCCAGGTGCCACGCAGACTCCAAACTGCAGCCTATTCACCTTAAAGGCGCCCTTGTGCGTTACAATTGTCTGGATTTCAGCGGACGCTGGAGTCACTGGAAGCTGCTGGTATGCCTGTGCCAAGTCAATCTTTGCAAACACCTTGCCCCCAGCCAGCTTCGCTAATAGTTGGGACACTACTGGAATTGGATACGAGTTGCCCCTGATGGCCTTATTAATCGTACATTTGTAATCCGCACAAATTCGTATTTCCCCATTAGCCTTCAGGGGTGTGACAATGGGTGTTTCCCATTTAGCAGAGTCCACTGGTGAAAGCACCCCTTGCTGTATTAGCTTCTCCAATTCAGCCTCTATTTTAGGCTGTAGCGCAAATGGAACCCGCCTGGGTTTGAGGCGCATTGGCGCAACCCCCGGGTCCAGTTCTAAGTCAATTGGAGGCCCCTTATAACATCCTAACTCTCCATTAAATAGCTCCCCAAATTCCGTGTACAGGGTGTTAAATGTCTCCGAAGCTATCTGGACCGTGTTGAGCCCTGAGATTCCCAACCCTAAGGCCGGGAACCAGTCCGTGCCCAGCAGGCTAGTGCGCTTCCCTTTTGCGATCACAAGCTTTAATACGGCCTCCCTCTCGCGGAACTGTACGTTCACTGCGCACATTCCCAAAATGTCTATGCGGCCAGCGGAATAGGATTGCAGAGTAGCCGGGAAGGGCTCCAATCTCGGAAGCTTACCTCTAGGAAATAACGATCTGGCCGTGTCCTCCGATACGATGGAGAATCCGGATCCGGAGTCCACCTCCATGTTACACGGCTTCCCTTCGATTAGGACCCGCACAGCTGGTTTCCCTTGGGCTGGAAATGGCACAGTTCTGCCCTCGATTTGCGTGAGGTAGTTGCAATCGTCGAGTTGGTGCGTCGCTGTGGATGTCCTCTGACCTCTTGATTTCGCGGACCCCGACGTGCCACTCGACTTGCAGACCCTGGCTATGTGCCCCGTTTTCCCACAAGCATGACACGTAGCTTCTCGGAACCGGCACTTCCTTCTCTCATGTGATCCGCCGCAGCCAGGGCAGACCCCCTGCCGACCTTTATTTGCTGTGCTCTCCTGTCGCACCATCTCTATTCCCCGCACAGGGCTTTGGTTGGGGCTGACATCCTGGTCGTCCACGGTGTGGGTTGACGCTCCAGCTCTCTTTTCGGCTCGCTGGTCCGGGTCTTGCTCCTCTCTCTCAGCGCTTTCTGTCGCAATGGCCTCACGGAGCGCTGTCGACAGATCCATATCTTGTTTTGCCGCAATCCGCCTGCGGCCCTTGCTGCTGCGAAGGCCGCACACAAACCGATCCAGCAGGGCCTCCTCCAAGTTGGCGAATTTGCAGTGTCTCGCCAGCTTCCTCAGTTCGGTGAGGAAAACTGCTACCGTCTCTCCAGGTCGTTGTTGCCTCTTGTGGAATTCGATGCGCCATGTCATCTTCGACGCTGTCGGATTAAGGTGATTGGAGAGGTGTTCCGTAATGCTCGCGAACGACGCCTCCCGCAGTGTCGTGGGGGCCAGAATTGCCCGAGCCAACTCAAAGGTCTCTGCCCCGCAGCAACTCAGGAACAACGCCTTTTTCCTTTCCTCGTCAGTGACCCCTTTTGCTGCCACGCTGAATTCAAAGCGCTCGAGGTAAGCATCCCAGGCCTCAGTTGCTCCGGGATGAAATGGTTCCATGAACCGTGACGCAGCCATCTTAGTGGACTGATCTGTCCTGTCAGTCACAGGGAGTCTTGTCGCCAGAATCAGGTCGCTAGGGTCAGCAGCCCTCAGCCGGCCTAATTCAATCCCACCTTCGTCGCCAGTATGTTGTGTCGTGGGTTCTGATAGCAAGAAGTCCAGCAACACTTCTTAGTGAAAACAGCTCTTTATTGTAAGGGATAAGACAAGACTGGGGATAGGGGGTAGGGAAAGCTCTATTTATAGACACATTGGGACTGAGGGAAAAGATACATTTTAGCGGGAACCAATAATATTCAAACTTTCCGGCGGGACCCAATCAGGCTGTGGATTGTGATAGAACACTTCAAATTGACCAATAACAATACTTTACCCTGCTGCCAGAATATCTTATTTAATACACAACAGCAACCACACTGGAAGCTGGTTTGCTCTACGCAGAAGGGGAAGCTGGAGGATTCTTCGACCGTGCCCTCCAAATCCAAAAGATGACTCTCCTTACCTCCCAACCCTACTAGGGCAATAGTGATTATTTCTTTTTGGATGTTGGTGGGGGAATTTGGCATTGGTCTTATTGGCTAAGTGGAATGGGGCCAACCCTGTTACTCCATGTTGTATATTCCTAATTAGAGAAATGGTAGCCAGAAGTATTAAGACTCTTACTGCCCCACACATAATGGCAATATATAGAGCCCTACCCCCATCCCAGAAGAACATGATGGAACCTACACTCCATGAAACTCCCCCTGGAGAAACCCCTGGGAAAACAGTATTCAATAATAGGGTCAAGCTTGGGAAACGGGATGGATGACCATCCGTTTCCAAAGCTTGAAAGGGGGGAATGTGGTAAGCCCACCTAAGGAAATAATAGTTCTTACCTATGCTTCACATTCTTGTGCCTTACTCTGGGAAGGAGATTTCTATAAGCTTCATAAATGCACTCTGTGCTAGCAATTGCAATGCTGTGACCTTTAGCATACTGTATGTACTAAGCTGTGGCTTGAACTTTGCAAAGGAAGACAATGTCTCATAGTCCTAAGATGTCTGCACTTGGGTGCTGGGTACTTGAGATGACTGGGACAAAGACCCTTTGCTGGGTCTGACATAAGGATATTTATTTGCTTGCTAAGCTAAATCAAAGGCCTAACTGAGTAACTGGGGGAAAGTTTACGAGTGCACAAAAGTCGTTACAAGAAAGCAGAAGTGAATCCTTCCACAGGAATCGAAGGAGGTTCCTGGGGACAAGGGAAGGATTCTGGGGTGCTGTTTCACGCTTATTGGCTTAACACTTGATGCAAGTTATGAATATGTAATATCTGAAGAGATCTATAAAATCTCTGGGCACCAGTGATTCGGGGTCCAGACTTTTGGAGGTTACTCACTGGACCTTATTGCTGCCAGCAATAAAAACTTACTTTCAATTTCTCCTATACCTGTGTCTTCTAATTTTTAAGAAGCTAAGGTTCCCATTTATGTGCTTCAGTTATCTTTTTCAGATGAGGACTTTTCTTTTCTCTCAGACCTCTTAAGATCTGTTTTTAAGCCCCCGCAGCATGGTTGGCAGTTTGGTTCTATGCTGCTGCATATACTTTTTTGGGGGCTGATTTTGTAGTTGGGTTTTTAGGCCGCCTGTCTTCAACCTTATTGTGGTTTTGGTGTAGTGTGCAGTGTATTATAGTGTGGTTTTATTGCAGCATGTTTATATATATATATATATATATATATATATATATATATATATGCCTAATTTATTTTATTGGGTGCCTCATAAATATAATACGATAAATAGATAAATGTACCTCTTCTGTGTTTATGATGCAAGTCCATTGATGCTTTGCCACAATTGGCATGATATAAATAGTATAATAATAATAATAATAATAATAATAATAATAATAATAATAATAATACATCTTGCCGATGTTGCAAGACACTGGGGTCAATTTCTAACATACATGGTGCATACAGGAAGGAAGGAAGGAAGGAAGGAAGGAAGGAAGGAAGGAAGGAAATATCAATAAAGATACTGGCTCAGATCAAAACATGGAAGGAAAGTCTCCCATACCTCACTTCCCTCTGCCTCCACCTGAGTAAAAGCCATACCTCAGTGGCGGAGCATCTGCTTTGCATGCAGAAGGTTCGAGGTTCAATTTCCATCACTTCCACTTTGGGCTGGGAATGTCCCATCTGAAACCCAGGAGAGCTAATTTCAGTCAATGCAGGCAATACTAAGCTAGAGGGATCAATGGCCTCAATATAAGGTAGCATCCTATGTCCAAATTAGGGGTGCCATATTTTGAAGAGCAAAAAAGAGGGCACGTTTGCCGACTTCTACTTTTAACTTTGGATCGCTATCAGAGAACCTGCACAAACAACGCTGACACCACACCCTACATATATTAAGTAAAATAGAAACATCGTCACCCCACCCCACCCATCTCCCCATCCCACCCACCTCTTTCCCCCTTTTCTTCCTAATGTCTCAACAAACGAAATTGACTTGTAAAAATGTTACATGGAAAAAATACGAGTGAGACATTGCACTACCTTTGTAAATCAAGAAAATCTTTAATAAAAAAATACTTTTAGAAAAAACCTATGGATCGCTATGACGACTCTACCCAGGAAAAAGAGGACACATGGCAACACTACATGGTACTCATGAGATGGTTTGTAGGAGGTGCAGGTGACTGCTGGGGTGGAAGAGATGAGAAACTTTCTTGCTGTGAAGTTCCTTAAGGTCTTCAGAGCCAAGCCACAGCAAAGAGTCATACCTCGGGTTACAGGCACTTCAGCTTGCGCATTTTCGGGTTGCGCACCGCACCGAACCCGGAAGTACCGGAACGGGTTACTTCCGGGTTTCAGCGCTTGCGCATGTGCAGAAGTGCTAAATCACGCTTTGCGCATGCACAGAAGTGCCGGATCGCGACCCGCGCGTGCAAAGACGCAGCGCTGCGGGTTGCAAACGCTGTGGGTTGCGAATGTGCCTCCCGCAAAGATCACGTTCGCAACCCAAGCGTCCACTGTAATGGGTTCACAGTCGTGTGATTAAATGGCTTGATAAATGGTGGTTTGTACAGAAAAACAGGAGTCTGATAATACTTGCATTAGTCGCAATCAAAATGTTTGTGAGAGCATGTAAGAAAATGGTTTGCCAAAGTATGGTTCGTAATGCTAATGTGCAAATGCTTAGCCATAAACAAGGTTAAACTGAGGGATACCAGAGTTGTGCAACTGAAGGGAATACATTTTAGATTAGAGCAATATAAATCAAAGGTAAATATATTCTGCTTCAGGTATTTGAGTTGCCTTTAAGATGTGCCACAAAATGGAGAAGGGACAGGTCGTTATCCTTTGTAATGTTACTTTGCTGTTTTATTAATTGATGTTAACTATGCAGAGTTGCATTCAACTACACAAATCCTACTCAGAGTAGATCCCTGTGCACCCCCATGCACCCCAATATTGAGTTGGAAGGAGGGGAGGGAATATTGTTGCACCAGGCAAGCAGAAATCCTTGCATTGATGGAGTAATCCACTTAGCGCAATATATATATGAGTTAAATATTTCCTCCCTTAATATTTAACTCATATATTTTTGTTTGTGTGTTTTGAAATGGTTTTGGAATTGTTATAAGTAGTAGCATATATTTTAAATATTTACATTTATTCTAAAAGGAGAAATATATGTGCCCTGTTGCTTATAAAATTATTAGTCTTTTAGTTCTTAATTTGCACCTGGAACCAATTCTCTAAGTACTGCTATTTTGTAATTTCAGTTCTGCACGAAGACCTGTAAATACTTCCAAATGTTTGCTCTTTTCCTGAGTGTTTGTGTCCCGTTCCGTCCCTGACCCACACAATTGTTCTACTATAAATAATGAATGAAAATGGCCAAATTATCTCCAGTGAGTGAATATGTGAATGACAACGATTAGACTTAAAGCCCCACTTTAGGGCTTTAAATAGATATACAGTGGTACCTTGGGTTAAGTACTTAATTCGTTCCGGAGGTCCGTTCTTAACCTGAAACTGTTCTTAACCTGAAGCACCACTTTAGCTAATGGGACCTCCCACTGCCGCTGTGCTGCCAGAGCACAATTTCTGTTCTTATCCTGAAGCAAAGTTCTTAACCTGAAGTGTTATTTCTGGGTTAGCGGAGTATGTAACCTGAAGTGTATGTAACCTGAAGCGTATGTAACCTGAGGTACCACTGTAGTTCCTTTTTAAGGGTTCAGGTTAAATAAACATAGGAGCAAATCTTTATCTTTATTATATGAAGAAAGATCAAACTGCCAAAGGATGCTAACAAATGCTTCTTTGCTTGGACTGAATGCTCCAGTTAATCACAGCAACAATGCAAAAAAATAATAAAAAAAGATCCATTGATCACAGATTTATAAGAAATGGAGTCGTGAGCTGCTTAAAGAAAAGTCTTTGTGGAAGATGAAACTTAGGAAAACCCTTTCTAGATCAGACCAAAGGTCTACCTAGCCCAGGAATCTGTTCTTGAAGCGGCCAACTATTGCTAACATTGCTGGGTGGTGGTTGTTCTTAAAAGCACTCACATTTTGGGGTTCATGCCACATATTTAAGTTGATATTCCAACCTTCCAAGCGCCCATCACAAAAACAGTCCCTGCCCTTCCCTCTTCAACCCCCTCCTGGATCTAGGAGACA
The DNA here is from genome assembly GCA_900245905.1 of Lacerta viridis. Taxonomy (NCBI): domain Eukaryota; kingdom Metazoa; phylum Chordata; class Lepidosauria; order Squamata; family Lacertidae; genus Lacerta; species Lacerta viridis. Next base: position 64,646 of record OFHU01000982.1, on the reverse strand, counting down.
GCGGGGTGGGGGATAGTGAGGAGTCTACTGGCCTGTTCCTTACCTGATCAGTCTCTTCCTCCTCCATCACATCTTAGGCACCTCCCTCCATCTCGAACTGCCCTGTCCCTTCCTCTGCTTGCTGCCTGGCTCCTGCCTTACAGGTGGCACCAAACCCCGTAACTCGCTGGCCCCCTCTCCTGGGTCACTCTCCTAACCCCCTGCCTCCACCACACCTTCTTCAGAGTCCTTCTGGTTCCTGACATCCATAGACATGAGGGAAATGATGTACTCAATAAGACCCTACTGGGTGCTTTCAATTTTCCTGTGTTGGTGTACATCAGTACACATATCAGTTCTGTTGTGGCGAATGGCTAGGGTTCCCACAGGAGACCTAAATATCACATGGTTTGGACTATACTGCTCAGCCCCTGAGGGTCCATGGGAAACCAGGGAGGCTTTCATAGTGGCAAGTGATAAATGCTTCTTCCTATCCCAAGTGGCTTCCAAATACCATCTTCATTCCACCCATCCCACTCTAGAAATTGAACCATTCTAGGGTATTGAGAGTAACATAAAAATAAAAATGGACAGTATCACAAAATCATGGCAGCCACCAGCAGGTGCCACTTTGTTTTTTTGGTGGTTGCCATTTTATTTTGTTCATTTTTTAAAAACCTTGGAAGGTGTCAAATTTCAGGGCATGCAGGGGGCAAACAAGCCACCATGCTGGTGCACTGGTATCAGCAGTGGGCCCTCCTGAGCACTAAGAGCACAATCTAAACCCCTGCCAGCTTTCACTGGTGCAGGGCTCCCTGGTCCAGCCTGCGAAACATGGGTATTCTTCTCAGCCAGCCGAGATCCATTGGTTCCCAAGGCACACTCGCCGTCATCATGTAATGGCATTGGGCCCAATTTGGGCCTGATCACTTTGCCAATTCCAAGCTACAATAGCAATTTGCTTCTCCACCCACCACCACCTTCATTACACCCTACCTGTTTGTTAGTAGCCAGGTTTAGGATTACACCATTATTCCCCCGGATCAACGCAAGGATACAAGTGCTGATACCGGCACCGCCTTTATCTGGAAGAGGCAGAGTGTATAAGCTGAAGATTTTCTCAAACTCACTTTGAGCTTCTTGGCTTCTCCATGCAATTTAGAAGTTCTAGTGAGAGAGTGGGGCCTTCTTCACTCCACCTCCCACTGACACTTCCTGCCATATGTCTGATGAAAGAAAGAAAGAAAGAAAGAAAGAAAGAAAGAAAGAAAGAAAGAAAGAAAGAAAGAAAGTTCACCCCCATGAAATGCACCCAGAAGATGAACAGATGTGTTGAGAAATCTACTAGAGAACCAGATTTCCTGAAATTAGGGAAGGGCCAGAAACCTTCACAAACCAAAGATGTGAACTCTAACTTGCCAGACAAATGGAAGAAATGTATGAAGGATTTATTAGGCAGCAAAGGAAAGGTTCCTGAAGATAATATTGCAGTGTCTGTGGGCTGCTGGCCAGCTTCAGTAAACAAATCCCTCTCACATGTTTATAGGAAATGAGAGATAGGGCATTTTACGTTGAGGCAGCTGGTGTTTTGGTTCCAGATAAATATTTCCATACATTTTAGAGGCTTGTCATACGGTCCTGCTGTCAGCTCTCACACATATGATTTTAAACTAGAAAGGTAGTTTATGCTGCAGAAGGTACAGATGGGACAGACATTTGATTCAATTCCATTAAAAATTGAAGCTACTTAACCTGCACTTTCTGAAACAATATGTAGCCTTCCTCTGAAATGTGCACTTCCCTGAATTTTGCAATGCAGTTCTCCAGCCAAGCAATGTGTACAAAAATGTATATATTAGGGTAAAGTGAGCATAGAAATGAGTGTATGAAAATAACAATGAAAAATGCACTACATGAGTTGAAACTGCTTTGCAAAAATGTATGCCATTTTGTGAAAGGATATCAAATCAGTTGCTTTGGGGTGGATGTGTCCTCCATACTGGGACAATATGAGCTGCAAGCAGTTCATGACATAGAAACACTTTCAAATCTAGCTATAATGTGCTGACAGTTTTGTTGCTACCATATTCTCGCTTCTGTGAAAATAGTTTTTTATGTGGACATGAACTGGAAAATTTTGATATGTTGGAAGTAAGATATCAACGAAGAGATCTTCTCTGCCAGCAGTTGCTGCCATGGCATTGCTTCGCAAGACGAAACCATGGCATTGCTTCGCAAGATGAAATTATTGCAAAACGAAACGACTCATGGAACGAATTAATTTCGTCTTGCGAGGCACCACAGTCGTTTCGTTTTGCAATAATTTCATCTTGCGAAGCACGGTTTCCCATAGGAATGCATTGAAATTTAATTAATGCGTTCCTATGGGCAAAAAAAGTCCATAAAAAAGTCCGGGGGAGCCGGAGGGAGGGAGGGAGGGAAGGGCGGCGGAACTGTGCCTGAGGGAGCAGCGCCCAGCCACCCCGGCAGGAGCTGCTGGGCTGCTCGGCATTCTCATCAGCGACCTCGCCGCCACCGCTGCCACCACCATCTTCACCCTCCTTCTTCGCGCTCCTCAGCTGCTGCCGCATCCCCTCCGGCCTGGGAAGGAGGAGTCAGAGGGAGGGAAGGGCAGTCACCCCAGTAGCAGCAGCAACGACTCCCAGCTCCACCACTCCTGGGCTGCCCGGCACTCTCATCGGCGACCTTGCCGCCACCGCTGCCGCCACCGACTTCACCCTCCTTCTTCGCGCTCCTCAGCTGCCGCTGCATCCCCTCTGGCCAGGGAAGGAGGAGTCAGAGCAGGGCCGTCTTAGAGGGATCGGCCGCCGTGGCGTGGCGATCCCTCGGTGCCCCCGGCGTGCCGCCTCTCCGCCTGCCTCCCTCCCGCGCTGGCCGCCCCTCAGGAGGGGGGGCGAGCGGGGGATGAGGGGCGTGGCGCTGGAGTGGCGCGGGGCTTTGCGCGCCCTTCCAGCTGGGGCTCCAGGAGGTGAGGGCGGGTGGCTTTCAGCCCGCCCGCCTGTGGGGGTGGGGGCGGGTTGGGGAGGGGGTGCTCGGTATGCTGACGGGCTCACGGGGGCGCCCCTGGGGGCCCAGCGCCCTGGCGTGGCGCGCCACCAGCCCCACGGACGAGACGGCCCTGAGTCAGAGGGAGGGAAGGGCAGCCAACCCAGCAGCAGCAGCAACTCTCAGCTCTTCGCCCTGCTTCTCCCTCCTCAGCTGCCGCCACATGCCCCCAGGCTCCCTCCGAGAGCCGCGCTTCGGCTTACAGTGGTACCGCGCAAGACGAATGCCTCGTTTTGCGAGTCACGGCCATAGAAAATTTCGTTTTGCGAGTCACCTAAAAAATCGCAAAACCCTTTCGTCTAGCGAGTTTTTCGTTGCATGAGGCATTCGTCTTGCGAGGTACCACTGCATTCTAATGCATGGATGATGATGATGATAATGATAATAATTTATTTATTTATTTATACCCCACCCGTCTGGCTGAGTTTCCCCAGCCACTCTGGGCAGCTCCCAATCAAGTGTTAAAAAACTCCACTCCACACTTATTAAACACAAGTGAGATGCCCACCAAGAGGCAGCTGAACCTCCTTCATCCCATGCTGGGACTAGCTGGAGGGAAAGTAGATGGGGAGGAGTGGCAAGATATCCCCACATGCTCACCATCCAGCAGCAGGCAACTTCTTCACCTTGTGCTAGGGCTTGCGTAAAATTTTAAAAGGTTGGGGAGGGATGGAAGGAGCAGTGGGGTATTTCCAGCAAACTCAGCCTGCTGTTGCCCGCCAGTCAGGTGGAAATGGAGGACATTTTCTGAAGGAGTCGCTCAATTTGTAGGGGGAGTAAAAGGCAAAAACTGAGAGAGGTATGTAGGTGATTTGTTCGAGAGAGGGAGAGTTGCATTTGTGGTGTGTGTGATGAAAGGATTGGGGGGGGATTTATTAATATATGAGTACCAGCACCTCATTTTTACATGCATATGTGAATGTATAGACTGTACATACACAAAGCTCACCCCATACCACCAATAACCCAACTTTTCCAAGGTTTCCAACTGCCCAGAGAGAATTCTGATGGGTGTTTCCGGTCTAGAACACATGACACCATTGTTAAAACACAGTTCTTACATTCATTCACTCACTCCACTGTTGTTCCACCCTGGAACTCAATACTCATAATTCCCTTATCAACCATCTTTTCCCACTCTTTCACGTTTTGCATTATCCCAACACAGTGCTTCATATGCAAAAAAAAAATTACCTTCCACTAACCTTTCTATTAGTAGAATACTACTGTGGCTGAGAAACTGCACTGTTAAGCAGGATGTCCCTGATCTGTGTCTCCCTTTTGCAATGAAATTACCAGGCTTCTTTAGACAAGACACACTGCATCAGCTTCCCCACTCGCCTACACCACAGTGTTCATAATTATACAGAACAATGCTATATACATGTTTGCTGCAAAGTACCGGTAAGTCCCTCTGTGGTCAACAGGCCTTACTCCCATATGCTTGTAAGATTACAGCTATACTCACCTACATGATAGATTTGGTGTAAAGAGTTGGAATAAGGTAGTGCTAGTGGAGCTAGGGCTGATGGGAACTGCACTCCAAAACATCTGGAAAGCACCAGGGAGAGGAAAGATGCTTTAGAGTGTTCAAAGTGGTCAATAATAATAAACAAGCTAAGAAGTATTATAGCAGAAATTAGTACATCAACATGCCTTAAAAATGAGATCGTGTGAATTCTTGAAGGTGAAAGCCTTTGTGTACTGAATCCAGATGCCCGAGAATATAAGAACCAAAGAACAAAGTTGCAACAGAGACTTCTTCCCACTTGCACAGAATAAGTCACCCCAGCCAATACATTCCTTTCCTGCACATTTTCAAAGTTCAGAGAAATGTTATTTCATTTTGTATGAAGTTATCTTAGAGTCAGCAGATTCAGTTAGATTTATCCCCTTGCCATTGGATGGCTTTTTATTCTCTCTCTCTCTCCCTCCCTTTTCTTCTTTTCTTTTCAGCAGCAATGCCAAATTGCCAATAAAAAAAATTAAGGATTTTTTTAAAAAAATGTATTTATTTTGCAGTAAATATTTGGGGAAAATGGGAAGAGCTGAAAGCTAGATGGCAGTATAAGATTACATTTAGCCTGTAGTTATTTACTGATAGCTGAAGCTAGTTCATGAGTAAGTTGAGTTTCATAGGATCATAGAGTTGGAAGGGATCCCAAGGGTCATCTAGTCCAAACCCCCTGCAATGCAGGAATCTCAACTAAACCTTCATCTGGCTGGCTTTATTACAAAATGCTCTATTGATAAACACATGCTATTCAAATAACCTTGTAACAACTGATAACAACATAATAAAAACTCAAAATGCCTGTACAAATCTAGCTTTAGGCAAAGAGTATATTAACAGAGGTTATATTAGGAGAACAAAGTTGTCTATTTTGGTAATCAAACTTCAACCTAAGCAGTTTTATAAAACTTTGCCATAACCTCTGGTTAATCAACTCTTCAGCTCTTCAGCTAATTATGAATTATTTGAGAGAGGGGAGGTTATTCCTGCTAGCAGGGTTACAATAATATTGCACACCACTCCAATCTCCAAGCGATGTGAGATTCCAGGGGTTCCAGGCACTTACCCAGAGTTGGTGTTTCCTTCGGAATGAGGGACAGCGGAAACTGTGGTGTCTTTATGATATAAGGTATATACAACCTGAGTCTTATGATGGAGGTGTTCACAGCATTAACACCCCAAAAAACGCCTTGTTTCTCCCATAGCCATAGCCTTGGATTCCAGCAGAAATCAGACTGGGTGCACTCTCTCTCTCTCTCTCTCTCTCTCTCTCTCTCTCTCTCTCTCTCTCTCTCTCTTTCTCTCTCTCTCTCTCTGTGTGTGTGTGTGTGTGTGCTTTCTGGCTTCTAGCTCACATCACTCCAAACTCTCTGCCCTCAACTCTGGCTTTGTCTTTCTAACTACCCATGAGTTGAGAAAAGGGCCCCACCCATTTGCCGTCTCACACAGAGTGCTTTCTCTTTGTTCCCCTCAATGCCTCATCACCCAGGCAATCACCTCATCAGGAAGCTAGCCTAACTTTTTTCCCCTACACTTGCTGGATCCAGGGGTTAGAAGGGTCTTGGCATGCAGCCTACCCCCCCCCAAAAAAAACACATAACAGTATGATAGGTTTAACCTTCATAATGGGAGAGAGGAAGACATTGGGAAGATGGTATTGAACAGGTGGTAGGTGCTTTGACTGACATGTTGTATGGGGTTTCAGGAATGTTGTTCTTGTTGTTTAGTCGTTTAGTCGTGTCCGACACTTCATGACCCCATGGACCAGAGCACAGCAGGCACTCTTGTCTTCCACTGCCTCCCACAGTTTGGTCAGACTCATGTTGGTAGCTTCAAGAACACTGTCCAACCATCTCATCCTCTGTCGTCCCCTTCTCCTTGTGCCCTCCATCTTTCCCAACATCAGGGTCTTTTCCAGGGAGTCTTCTCTTCTCATGAGGTGGCCAAAGTACTGGAGCCTCAGCTTCAGGATCTGTCCTTCCAGTGAGCACTCAGGGCTGATTTCTTTAAGAATGGATAGGTTTGATCTTCTTGCAGTCCATGGGACTCTCAAGAGTCTCCTCCAGCACCATAATTCAAAAGCATCAATTCTTCAGCAATCAGCCTTCTTTATGGTCCAGCTCTCACTTCCATACATCACTACTGGGAAAACCATAGCTTTAACTATATGGACCTTTGTCGGCAAGGTGATGTCTCTGCTTTAAGCTGTATTAGCTGCATTTGGTCATTGATACATGTGACTCAATACTGTTAACACCAGCTGGCAGCAGCTCTCTATGGTTTCAGCCCTACCTGGAGACACCAGGGATTGGTAATAGTAGAGCATGTGCTCTGCTACTGAGCTTCTACATCATGGAGAAAGCTTGGATTAACACACCCACAATCCTTCTGAAACAAGGTGATTTGAGTTAGTCATAATTACAGCACCAGCCTCCCATTTTACAGCCAGGCATGTGGAGATTTGTCCACACAACATGTAGCCAACTCACAGTTTTGGAGTAGGGCCAATATGAAGTAGAAAGTTTTCCATAGGTTTGGGTACATTGATGCAACCCAAATGAGACTGTTGTCCACAGGAAGCTGTAATCTATCTGTGCACTCATACACAATCAGTGTTCATCATGTAAATCCAAGCAATCACATAGTGACTTTCCCTGTCGCTGATAGTTTGTGTTAAATATATTAACTGCTTTACATTTGCTTGGAAAATCCAACTGAGCTAACTAGGATTAACTGATCTGCAAGTGAGTTTCATTTGGTATCAATGATTCTCATGTGTTGTGTTGGTGTTCATATGTAAAAAAGTAACAAATCAATTAAAGACTCTGAGTCCAAATTACACTATACAAAATGTCAGCTGTCACTGCTCCATCTTTGCCTCTTGCTAATCAGCCTGCATGGTGGAAGGGTAAAATTCTGCACTGAGTGTAAAAGAAACACAGGTAGCATTCTCTTTTCAAGTGTAAGAGTGAAGTGTGCCACCAGCTCTGAAATTTCCCACAATACAGAAATTTACCACCAAGGAAGCCCCACAGTGGAATCATAAAGTTGATAAGCTCTTAAGGGGTGTGTGTGCTGTAGCCTATCAGGAGGTAGATGATCAATATGGAAGCAAGGTCAGTGTGGTATAAATGCACAGGTAGAGCCAAACTGGCGATTATGCAGGTACATTTGCACCATACTAATCTCGCTGTTGCCTTGCCTTGCCTTGCCTCCCCTCCCCTCCCCTTTACCTCCCAGTAAGCAGCAACAACACAACTGCTCAGAAGTTCGGTGACTGGTGCCATCCTACCACACCATCTGCTACTGGTCAGTAGTACTTGGCCGAATAGGGGCTGCACCTTTTTACCCAAGAATATGGAATGGTGCAAGTCTTGACATAGAATCATTTCCGTGGAACTCCCTGGAAATGATTGTCCAATTTTAGTGCATGCTGTTCATAATTCTTCATTAACTCAACTTCTGTTTGTAAGATTTAACAAGCTCTCAAGCCTTACAAGAGTATTCATAAGCTATTTCTTTCACCCAGCACTCAACCTCTAATGCACTGTGGAATCAGTTTAAAAATAATCTTATTTACACATGTGTCTTTTTCACTGCTGACAACTCCAATTGCTGTTTATCATTGTTCTGCTGTGGGTTTGCTGTGTGCTTCATTGATGTTGAATTTATTTATTTAAAAAGGTGTTACTGATTGAGAGCTGCCCTGATGGAAAATCTTTTTAGAAATTAAATAAATAAATAAATAAATAAATAAATAAATAAATAAATAAATAATCTATCTATCTATCTATCTATCTATCTATCTATCTATCTATCTAAAAGAACCACTGGTTTACTTGCTTTTGTTGGATATTATAAACAATGGACATAAGGAATACATTCTCTGGAGTCCAGATGTTATCTCATAAAACTAAGCCCAGTTTGCTGAAGTTAGATCAATTGACTTCCATGTCAAAAGTACAATTCCTGACTTTCCTGACTGCAACATTTGGAGGCAATCTCCCTGTCACTGTGATAAAGTTACAGTGCAAACCTAACACATGTCTACACGGAAGCAAGTCCAATTGAGTTCAATAGAGCTTACTCCCAGTGGTTATAGAATTACAGCCTTAGGCTTCATCTTCACTATCCGGCACACCAACTATATTGACCCCCTTGATCCATATATTTTAAAGGGGAATGGGTCCCCTCAATCTTCAGATGGCCCTGCATGTGTCAAGTGTGTGTGACGTCCTGCATGCATCGCATGTGTGTGACATCACACATGCAATATGTGACACAGGTCCAGTGGCCAGATCCTCCAGGGTTCTTGGCTTCTTGCATCGCACGTGACACGTGATGCATGACAAACACATGACATGCACCAGCACCCAGCACCCCAATCTTAGGGGCAACCCGGTGCATCTGAGCATTTAAAGCACCATTATAGCACTTAAACATGTTAAACAGTTATGACTCTCGCCGCCGCTACTGCCAGGAATTCTAAGAAATGTTAGAAGACACACGCACCATTGCCCTCTCAGGGTAGAGCAGGCATAGGCAAACTCGGCCCTCCAGATGTTTCAGGACTACAACTCCCATGATCCCTAGCTAACAGGATGATGGGAATTGTAGTCCCAAAGCATCTGGAGGTCCCAGTTTGTCTATGCCTGTGGTAGAGCTTCCTAGGAAGAGGGGTTGATTGTTAAACCACTTCAAGAATTGTAGCTCTATGAGAATGAATAGAAGTCTCCTCAACTATCCACACCCTTAACAGGCTACAGTTCCTAGGATTCTTTGGGTGAAGCCATGACTGTTTAGCATGGTATAATACTACCTTAAATGTATAGTGCAGTTGGGGCCTGATTCAAGGTGTATGTAAAGGGCAATGCAAAACTGTCTCACTGGGAAACAGGGGGAGAAAAACCAGCATTTTGTTCAGATACATTTGTCCATACCCTTCAAGGGTCCCAATTTTCCTGGGACATTCTTGAAATTACAGGAGCCATCCTGGCTTCTAATTTGATCCTGGAATTTCCTGTTTCCCCCCTCCAGTGCTGCTGCCACCAAGCTCAGAGAGGAGAGTGAGCTGGCACACTTGCAGCCGGCATTTGCAGGTGGCGCTTGTACTTGTAGTAGGACCCTTGTAAAGTGGATCCCTCATGAGTGGGAGAGTCAGTTCCCCACTGGAGTGGAAGTGGTGGACATGCACAATGGTCTTGCCGGCCCCTCTCTGCCACGGTGTGGGTGGAGGAAGTGAGTGAGGAGGGAAGGAAGTGAGCAGCTGCGGGAGAGAAGGCGGCCCACTGACTTGCACATCCAAAGACACGTGTCCTACTTTTCAGATGAAGAATGTTGGAGCTTGTTGTTCAAAGGGCTTGTTGCTAAACTTGCAGAAACACCTTATTAAGCTTATACACTCACTATCTTGGAGAAATGTGAAAAATCATTAACAGCCTCAAGGGAAATGGTTTTTCCAAAGCAATGTATTATTTGCACGCAAGAGAGCAGTGTCGTATTAGAAACCAGAACAAAGCGAGCAGTGGGTGCACTGTTGATGGATCCATCATAAAGCTACAAAACAGTGAAAAGTTGTCTCATAATAACCCTTTTCGGTCAAGTTATTAATCTGTGTGTGACTTTGGGAGTAATAATGATAAGCCTGCCTATATAATCCTTTACTGTAGAGTACTCAGTACACTCCACATATCTCAATCAACCCTAACTCAATGACCCTCCAAGATAGTATCAGCTGAGTTTAGGCTGAGCAAGAGTGTGGCTTGACTAAAGCTATAGATATAATTGAAGCTGAAGGGAGGGGTCGTGTTTTCACAATTCAATCTCTCTTTACAGCAGTGTCCCTATATATCACAGACAGGCATTTGTTTTCTGGCACCTGTTCCTTGTTAAAACACTGTCCCTATTTTATTTTTAAAGATTTTTTTGAGAGTAGAGTTCTTCTTAGAACTATGTGGTGTGTTTCTATGCATGTGCCAGGGACCAGACAAAATGACTGATGAAGGCAATTTGGCACCTGAGGCATACAAGTATATATTGATAGTGTTGTTGTTGTTGTTGTCCATCACACACTGGCAGAGTCCACACTATGTTGCAGATCACACACTGGCAGAGTCCACACTATGTGGTTCCAGCACTGCTGCCACCAATTCTAGCACTGCCATATGGTGGGCTCTTCCTATGTGAACTGGGGCTAGGGGGAAGGTTCTAGCCTAGCTTGCTTCTTGGCATGCTAGTTTTCTATTTGCAGGGATGGTATGGTGGGAAAACATTTAAATATGGCCCAGCCTACCTAAAATATTTTCCCCGTAGTGATGTATGGATGTGAGAGCTGGACCATAAAGAAGGCTGATCACCGAAGAATTGATGCTTTTGAATTATGGTGCTCTGAGAGTCCCATGGACTGCAAGAAGATCAAACCTATCCATTCTTAAGGAAATCAGCCCTGAGTGCTCACTGGAAGGACAGATCCTGAAGCTGAGGCTCCAATACTTTGGCCACCTCATGAGAAGAGAAGACTCCCTGGAAAAGACCCTGATGTTGGGAAAGATTGAGGGCACAAGGAGAAGGGGACGACAGAGGACGAGATGGTTGGACAGTGTTCTCGAAGCTACCAACATGAGTCTGACCAAACTGCAGGAGGCAGTGGAAGACATGAGTGCCTGGCGTGCTCTGGTCCATGGGGTCACGAAGAGTTGGAAACAACAACAACCTAAAATATTATATCTCTCTATACAAGTCTCTCTGGGTGCTAAGATCCTTGGGTGAGCATCTTCTCTAGGTCTCAACCACATCACAAGCAAGGATGCTGGTGACAGACGAACATATTCTGTGGCTGTTCCCATATTGTGGAATTCTCTCCTGAGAGAGGTTAGATCAACTTCTTCTTCATTATCCTTCCGATGGCAGGCTGAGACCTTTCTATTGAGACAGACCTATGAAAACTAAGCTGCAGGTGATGCTGATCACTGGGGCTGCTGTACTTATGTTCTGATGTATTTTAATTATTTTGGTTTTTTACTAGGTTTTTTTTAAAAAAATATTTTGTATTTTATGGAGTTTTTTAAAATGTTTCAAGCTGCCTCAACTCCCAGCTTGGGAGAAAGGCAGGATATGAATACATTAAATAAATACATACTGGGAATAATTTGGCTCCGCTGTGAAGTGTTTGTGTGTAACAGACCACCACAACACAAAACACCCATGAAGCACACTGTCCCCTGTTATTCTCTTCCAGCTTCCATTTGCCATGTATTTGGAGGAATCTTTGGAAAGAGCCAGTTCTCAATAAATCATAAACATTTATTATTTGTGACATTTCTATGAGTCACTTCATTGCTAATAAGTGTTTTTAGTCTGAAGTACAATGGAAAATCATAGACATTAGAAACCCAATATGAAGAGCTTGTCAAAAACGAGTCAACAGCATCCAAAGAAGTGCATGCCTAACCAGTGGCATGCAATCAGTGGACAAGCCTGGCACCTCCTTCCCAAAGCCCAGGAAGCTTCTGTCCGGCTTAGGGAAAGAGGCACAATGCTTTGACTCATCCAAGAGCCCTCCTGCCACCTTCCCAAAAAAAACCCATCCTTGCAACAGCCTCATAGGGTCAAGTTCTACCAGGAAGAGTTGCTGTGCTCACTAGGCCTGGCCTCCTAGGCTGTCTTGCTTCTTTGAATAAAGAGTTGACTTCACTGAAGCCATGTGCTGACCCGCTCCTAGTCATAGCTGTCAACTTTTCCCTTTTCTTGTGAGAAAACCTATTCAGAATAAGGGAATTTCCCTTTAAAAATGGGAGAAGTCGACAGCTATGCTCCTAGTACCTGCTTCTGGCACCTGCCCTTGTCAACCTAGGGAAGGGTGGGTTCCCTACCCCTGGACCCTGGTAAAGGGGTCCAGGGGTTGGGTTCTGTCTAAAAGCCCAAAGAGGGCTGACGGGCCGTAGAACATCTCAAAAGGGCAACCTGGTGGGATCACCCATTCAGTTGGTTTAACCTTGATGGAGATATCTGTCAGCAAGCAGGTGGGCTGATTCAGGATACATACCCAATGCCTAAACCCAAACCAACTTATATCTGTAGTCAATAAAGTTGTGGCCATTTTGATCCCAAACTGGTGCTGTGCCTCCTTTTTTCCCTTTGCTCTCCAGCTCCTGCCAGTAACTTCCAGCCAGCTATTTTATGTTCATATAGTTCACTTTCATGTGCCACCCATTAGGCAGCAACCAAGCTGGTATATAAGACTTTGCCACCAAATGACCTTCCCCCTCCGGGCTGCCCTGGCCTCCTCCTCATCCCTCCTCATAGCTCTGTTAGAATAAACCATGGGGGTTCTGCCCTTGCTAATGAGGTTCAAAAGCTTTTTGCAAGCTCCAGATATACTGCTTGCCCTTTGCTCCAAATCCCCAGGATTATCATGAATGTCTGCTGATAGTCAGAGGACTTAACTGTCACAGAAAAAGTATGAGTTTTAAACCTCCTTGATACATGGGGATGGAGGATACAACATTTGGAGCTTTTTGATTTAGAAAAAAGGTGAAAAAGATATGACAGAAGTGTATAAACGTATGGATGAGGGAGGAGAGTGGACAGATAAAAGTTTTCCCCCCTCAGTACACTAGAACTCAGGGAAGCTGAATGTTGGAAGATTCGGGACAGATAAAAGAAAGTTACTTCTTCACACATCACAGGATTAAACTATGAAACTCACTGGCAACAAGGGTCAGTGATGGCCACCAGCTTGGATGGTTTTAAGAGAGGATTATACAAATTTATGGAGAGAATAGAGACAAAGTGAGAAAAGCTAAAGCACAGAATGAACTCAGGCTTGCTAGAGAGGTTAAAAGCAATAAAAAGGGCAAAAGGAAGAACAATGAAACAGTGGGGTCACTTAGAGGAGAAGATGGTGAAATGCGAACAGGAGACAGAGAAAGGGCAGAACTCCTCAATGCCTTCTTTGCCTCAGTCTTCTCAAAAAAAGAAAACAATGCCCAACCTGAAGAATATGGAGCAGATGATTCAGCAGGGGAAACACAGCCCAGAATAAGTAAGGAGGTAGTACAAGAATACTTGGCTAGTTGGGTTTCTGAAAAACAAGTCATGTCAGACCAATCTGATCTCATTTTTTGACAGAATTACAAGCCTGGTAGATGAAGGGAATGCTGTGGATGTAGCCTATCTTGATTTCAGCAAGGCCTTTGACAAGGTGCCCCATGATATTCTTGTAAAGAAGCTGGTAAAATGCGGGCTAGACAATGCTACCATTCAGTGGATTTGTAACTGGCTGACTGACCGAACCCAAAGGGTGCTCATGAATGGCTCCTCTTCATCCTGGAGAGAAGTGACTAGTGGGGTGCCACAGGGTTCTGTCTTGGGCCCAGTCTTATTCAACATCTTTATCAATGACTTGGATGATGGGCTTGAGGGCATCCTGATCAAGTTTGCAGATGACACCAAATTGGGAGGGGTGGCTAATACCCCAGAGGACAGGATCACACTTCAAAATGACCTTAACAGATTAGAGAACTGGGCCAAAGCAAACAAGATGAATTTTAACAGGGAGAAATGTAAAGTACTACACTTGGGCAAAAAAAATGAAAGGCACAAATACAGGATGGGTGACACCTGGCTTGAGAGCAGTACATGTGAAAAGGATCTAGGAGTCTTGGTAGACCATAAACTTGACATGAGTCAACAGTGTGATGCAGCAGCTAAAAAAGCCAATGCAATTCTGGGCTGCATCAATAGGAGTATAGCATCTAGATCAAGGGAAGTAATAGTACCACTGTATTCCGCTCTGGTCAGACCTCACCTGGAATACTGTGTCCAGTTCTGGGCACCACAGTTCAAGAAGGATACTGACAAGCTGGAACGTGTCCAGAGGAGGGCAACCAAAATGGTCAAAGGCCTGGAAACGATGCCTTATGAGGAACAGCTTAGGGAGCTGGGTATGTTTAGCCTGGAGAAGAGAAGGTTAAGGGGTGATATGATAGCCATGTTCAAATATATAAAAGGATGTCATATAGAGGAGGGAGAAAGGTTGTTTTCTGCTGCTCCAGAGAAGCGGACACAGAACAATGGATTCAAACTACAAGAAAGAAGATTCTACCTAAACATTAAGAAGAATTTCCTGACAGTAAGAGCTGTTCGACAGTGGTAATTTGCTGCCAAGGAGTGTGGTGGAGTCTCCTTCTTTGGAGGTCTTTAAGCAGAGGCTTGACAGCCATCTGTCAGGAATGCTTTGATGGTGTTTCCTGCTTGGCAGGGGGTTGGACTGGATGGCCCTTGTGGTCTCTTCCAACTCTATGATTCTATGATTCTATGAATAAGGCCATCTGTTGCTACTAACACTGATGGCAATGTTCTGCCTTCACTATCAGAAGCAATATTATCAATATAATTATTTATTAGCTTTCTATGCTGCGTTTCATCTGAGGATCATAGGGTGGTTTACAATATAAAAGCACAAAAATATGTTTCTGAATACCAGTTGCTGGAAACTGGTATTGTGACAGTGCTGTTAAGATCAAGTCCTGCTTTTGGGCTCCCCATAAGCCCCTGGCTGGCCACTATGAAAACAGGATGCTAAACTAGATGGACCATTGGACTAACACAGGAGTCTATTCTTATTTTCTTGTGCACATTTAGAATCTAGCTACGGTAGTTTTTGAAACACGCATGATCACATTTTGACAAAGGGCATTATTTTATCTCAATGCTCAATCTTTCAGCTTTTACTGCAGTACAGGTACTAGGTTGTATACAACTTTATATGAAAGTGAGGTCTAGACATATTTAAAGAAATAAATTAATCTTGGAACCTGCATTGGGCATCTTCTTTTGAATTAAAACAAAACAAGGTGGGATAACTCAAAAACATCATTACCCAATGTAAAAATAATCAATAATGAGGGTGAAAGAGGAGAGCGCAAAATATGGTCGGAAGCTCAACATAAAAAAAAACTAAGATCATGGCCACTGGTCCCATCACCTCCTGGCAAATAGAAGGGGAAGAAATGGAGGCAGTGAGAGATTTTACTTTCTTGGGCTCCATGATCACTGCAGATGGTGACAGCAGTCACGAAATTAAAAGACGCCTGCTTCTTGGGAGGAAAGCAATGACAAACCTAGACAGCATCTTAAAAAGCAGAGACATCACCTTGCCGACAAAGGTCCGTATAGTTAAAGCTATGGTTTTCCCAGTAGTAATGTATGGAAGTGAGAGCTGGACCATAAAGAAGACTGATCGCCGAAGAATTGATGCTTTTGAATTATGGTGCTGGAGGAGACTCTTGAGAGTCCCATGGACTGCAAAAAGATCAAACTTATCCATCCTTAAAGAAATCAGCCCTGAGTGCTCACTGGAAGGGCAGATCCTGAAGTTGAGGCTCCAGTACTTTGGCCACCTCATGAGAAGAGAAGACTCCCTAGAAAAGACCCTGATGTTGGGAAAGATGGAGGGCACAAGGAGAAGGGGACGACAGAGGATGAGATGGTTGGACAGTGTTCTCGAAGTGACTGGCATGAGTTTGGCCAAACTGCAGTAGGCAGTGGAGGATAGGGGTGCCTGGCGTGCTCTGGTCCATGTGGTCACGAAGAGTCGGACACGACTGAACGACTGAACAACAACAATTGACCAGCAAGATTCTGCAAAGTGAGCAAGAATTCTTTACAGTGGGAGGTGGGGACCTGTATGCTCTCCAGATGTTACTGGACCTCATCCCCCATCATCTTTGACCATTAGCCACACACAGTGGGGCTGATGGGAGTTCAAGTCTAGGATTGCTGGAGGGCCACAGATTCCTAGCTCTCCATCTTGCACTTTACAAAAACCAAGGACACAGATCACCATTTTGGTCTGCTGCATATAATTCAACAAAGAGGAAGGTGTCAAGCAGTCTTTGCCCTCCTGTTCCCTATTACAAGGTTCCTTATTTGAGTCAATACTAAATAAGGAACAGGTGAGGAAATTCCATAGCTAATATGCTGCCACAAAGGTGATCTTCTGCTCTAACACCACAAATCTCTCCTCAAAAGGCACAGCCAACTGGAAGGAGGCTTCCAAAAAAGATTTTAATGACTGGCAAGGTTTATATGCAACTGGGGCAAATAATTCCTTTTCCTCCCCACTGAAATTCAGTAAAATAATAATAAATCAGTATATAGTCCTTCTTCACAGTAGCTTCTAGTGCAACCCGAAATCTAATCACAAGCCCATTTGATTATAGTGGTTTCCCTTTTGTACAATATCCTTTTTGAGCTGGACACAATATTATTGCTATTATGCGAGTCTGGAGGTGATTAGTACTACCATGCATTTGTTAATGATTGGGCTATAGAGAAGTATCCAATAAGGAGCTTTGATTACATTGCACACAGGGCCCTCCTTTAAGAAATATGCAGAGGTTATTATGTAGCAGCTTTTCTCCTAAAGCTAAATTATGAAAGCACACCCCACCCCTTTAGTCAATTTCTGTTTACTTGTAAATTTTATGACCCAGCATGGGACAGGAGATGCTTGATAAATAGTACCCTTAGGGAGAATTCCAAGCGGAACAACCACTGGGGTGGGAAAAGCACTCAGCAAAGGTATATCAGGTAATTACCAAGCACCTCCAGCTGCTTCTGTCATACTTCAGCAACGACCATGTGCTGATTCAAACCAGAGTAGCTGAACTGAGGAAGAATCAGACTGAATTCAAAACAGAAGGAGCTTATGCTAGCCGGGTAGTTACACTCCCTTTTAAGCTTTGCAAGGTTTTTTGTTTGTTTGTTTGTTTTCATTTAGCAAGCCTGATGGGGCACCCTATTTATTTCACATACTCACAGGCACAAACAAATATAGACAAATATCCTGCTTCTCCAAAGTTTGGGACAGCTCAAAGGAAAAGAATGCAAATAAAAAGTACCCCTATAAAACATTAAAATTAACACAGAAAAAGAACTACCACAAAGAACTCCTAAAATGTTGTTGTTTTTAAGATCCAAAACCATAGGTAAACATTATATAGAAAAAACAGCAAGCAGTGCTAAGTTAAAACCTAGATGCTCATTTTCACAAATTATTAAGTAGTTTATTCCAGTCTTGGGTTGATGGCACAAACAGCTCTCCTCCCCTCAGCCCAGCCAAATGTCTTTTGCAGATGCTGTTTTAATAGTCATGGGGGAATTGCATCTTAAGGAACAGAATCTGAAGGTAACAGGAAGGCAGTGGTTTCTTTTAACCATAGCCTATAAATACATTTTCAAGAGATGCTATATAGTACAAGTTAATTTCAACTGAATCACAGTTGAAGGATAGCTGAATCACAGCTTAGGATAGTGACAGGCAAGCTACCTCTCAAAAGTGAAGCAAGTGCAGAGAAACTGAAATTCAGATGTTTGTACATCCCTAGCCTCAGGAAAGGTCATCTGAATCTTAGAACTAAATCCAGAACATCAGTGGCATGCCCACCCGCAAAACTGGCATTTGTGATCTACAAAAGCAAATTTTGAAGAATTATTCTAATAATCTTTTTGGCTTTTGTGTATTGAAAATTACACAAGTAAATTGTTGCCCATCGTATAGGCTATGTATACATCCTTTTGTTCTTTCCCCTCAACATGTTATAAGCTGTCCTCCAAGGGGGCAAAACATATATAGTGTAAGGAGTTGTGAGGAATGCATCCATTTTCATCAATGGAGTGACAGATTGCATTCCCTCATGGCGTAGGGCACATGTTTATTTCAACCATTTCTTTCCTCTGAAAGGTGCCTTGTGCATATTCTGGTTTTCTTCTGTCTGAAAAAGATCAAAGCATTCTAAAGTCTACTGTTACAAAGTTCTCCAACCCTCATGGGGGTGACGAAAGCAGCTGTGTTGTGTACATGAATTTGAGTATGGGTGCAGAGTACTGCTTTGGGGTACCGCCCCTGCCAGCACGTCTATGATAGGCAATATAAACAAGACGACTAGCATCTTTAATTCGCCAACCGATGCTTAGCTGCCTATCCGTGAGGAGAAAAAAGGGAGAAGCAGATCGTTTGAAGCTTTATAGCGCCTGGCACAACACTAAGGTATGTGGCAGTTATGCTTGAGGATTTATGAATCTTAGTCAACCCTACCACTTGTGTACCCAAACTTTATTCTCCCCTAGCAATCATTAGTAAAAAATTAATCGAGGCTTCTTATTTCTGATAATATCACTTGTGGACTTAATGTTCAGGGTTGGTTTTTTTTTTAAGAATTAGGTAGAGGTGAAGAGATGCTAAAAGTTACAATATAAACAAAATATAAAGATTTGATGCATCAAAGATATATTTAGGAAAGAGAATATTCTTATGATGACAATATCCTGGACTTTTGGACCTTATGTGACACTTTCATCCAGAAACCTGATTTTATTATTTTTATTCTAAGCATCAGTGAAAATAATTAAAGAATGAACCCAGATAGCACATTCCAATGTGCAAATTACTGTGTGCACATCTATAAACCTTTACTGAATTTTTTGCAAAATCAGTTTGACATCAGAGATATCTTCTAGTTCTTAGATTTACACATTGGCTCTTAACACTTTGGGTGGGAGAAACTTTTTGTTGATTTCAAGCTTTACTTTTGTGTAACATAGTTAGAACCAGGAAGCTAGTAAAAGGAATTAACGTATTTTTTAAAACAAGGTTATCTTTGAAAACATAGGAATTGCTATCATCCAGAGAACATGATTTCTCTTTTGATCTAACATTCAAAGCGAATCGTAATAAATGTAAAAGACCCCTGTAAGATAATGTACAGGTTTAACTCATTCGTTTTAACCACTGTGGATGAAAGAATATACTTCAGCCTCTGAAGTAAAGTCTCATATTTTATTTAATTAATTTAATTTAATTAACATAATTCTTCTTCTTCATGTTTTGATAATTTTCAAAACTTTGGCATTTACACATTCCAACCCTATACCATTGTAAAATGCTTCAGAGATATATATATATATATATATATATATATATATATATATATATATATATATTATACATATATATAAAATCAAGGTGCTTAAAGATTTAGCCAGAAGAACAATGTTTTAACTGATTTACAGTGTTATCTTGTACATGTGTAATCAAAAGCAATGCCTACTAAGTTTTGTCAGGCTTCTTTCCAAGCAAGTGTGTGATTGTAGCTTTCAGTCAATTAAACCTATTGAAACCTATTTCAGTCAATCAAACCTATTGAAAACCTATTTCAGTCAATTAAACCCAAGGTCAACTTTGAAGGGTATTTAGTGAAGACGAATGTCTTCTGAGCAAATAACGCAGATAAATCCTTCTGTGGAGAAATAATCTGAAACGCTACATGTAATTTTTATTTTATTTTCAGGGAAGATACCAGGACACCAGGCTTCCCCTTTTTCTTTTTCAAAATGATATATATATAGTTAATTGCAGGACACTGCTGATCAAGCGACTTTGTAAAGAGCTTTGCAACTGGTGAACATCTTCAAATGTTTCAAATGCCTGTCTCTGGCTTGGGTGGGAAGGGGGCTTGGATGTGAGAATGACTGCGGTGTGCATGCAGTTCCACAGCCAGAGCTGTGTGTGCGAAATAGTATTATTATTATTATTATTACAGTAAAAAAAAACCTAATCCACACACCTCTGCTAACTGCAGCCTAAATGAAGTCACTTGGAAGCAAAAGAACACCCTAGCATTCTCCTCCCAGTGTAAAACCTACTGGCGGGGGTAGAGAAATGACCCAATTTCAATTAAACTGATTCAGCTGCCGTTGATTTCAACAGAATAATGAAGCACAACAATCTTTCACTAGAAAATTCAGTGCAAACCCCTGTCTATGTATTCAGTTGTAAGCACCATTATGCTGAATTGATCTTATATGTTAAGCGTGTTTAGGATTGCAGCCTTAGAGGTGCTTAAGTGGTTCCTGCTTTTAGGCTGTGGTCCAGTAAACTTAATCCTGTAATTAAGGTTAACTTTGTATTTTTAGTATTGTTATAAGTTGGGAGAGGGGCAAGGATACCCTAAACTCTTGGGTGCCAGATCCTCCCCATAATTCCTGGATTATGTAGTAAAAGAGCATGAGGTGGGGAGTCTGTTTTATGCTACAGAGAGGGTCAGATGTGATATTTGGAATCTGAGGCTGCAGGAATGGGAAGAATAGGACCCTGTTCTGCACTCTCTCCATCTAGAAGCAGGTTGTGTATATGTGTAAATAAACCATATATCATAAACACCACAGGCTCTCCTGTGCTGCATTGTCCTAAAAGGGAACCTAGACCCTAGTAAGTGTGCCTGCAACCTATGGACTCTCGTCCCGCTCGTGGAGATTGGGGCGGCATGTTAACAATATGCCTCTGGTTTTTTGTTTCAGTACCAAAGACTAGGATTTGGGGGCTGGGGAGGGTGTCAAAGTTTTTTAAAAAAACAATCAAAACATACATACATACAAATCTTATGCACACTTTTCTGAGAGTAAGCGCCGCTGAACATAATGGGCCATTTTTCACCCAAGTAAAAACCTGCACTATTACAAGGCTCCTTAAACTGCACAATTAGATTGCTCCAATTATCATCACAGCAATTTTGATTTGGAACAGTCTTTGGAAGTCATTGATGTGCTGCTCAATGTGCACTCAACAACACTGAACAAATATGTTAAAAAGCGATTAAGAGGGTGTGTCTAAGATCCTACAGGTTGGTAGTTATTGCCTGGTGACTGTTCAGTGTCCTAGTCAGAGTGCATGGCGAGAGAGGGAGCACCATTTTATGGTTTGGCTCAGGTCACAAAATGTATTGGGCCGGCTCTGATTGGAAACGTATCCTAGAGCTGAGGAAGGTTTGACATTCCAGATCCTTTATCTCTGGCCATTGGCCAAAGTGGCTAGGGCTGATGGGAGTTGGGAGTCTACCAACATCTGGAGAGCCACAGGTGTGCAACCCCTGTCCTAGATCAAGAAGCCATGGCTGCTTGCCCCAAACAAAAATAAATAAATCAATAAATGCAAGTGGATAGTTTAAGCAGGCTTTTTGAAAAAGAAAGTTTTTGGGGTTTTGTTTTGTTTTTCAACATGCAGTTTTGACCCCCACTTTTTTGGAGCCATGGTTGCAAAGGAAATGATGAAATTTAAATCCGTAGAAGAAAAGCACGGTACATTGAAGTGAGAATTTAGTTATTATCAGGGCTTTTTTTCAACCGGAGCTCACCAGTGCCCAGCTCTTGTCCCTCTTGGGCGGGTGCAATTGCCATTCCAAGAGAGCGAGGGAGAAGTTCATGGTGAGTTCCAGCACCTCTTTTTCTAGAAAATTGTCACTTGTTATTATCATATACTTCACAGGGGGAAGATGATCCAGCTAATAAATTTCACTGTATCAAAAATGATATATATATTTTTAAAAACGATGTATTTAACATGAGATTCATTTGGGCAGCTGGACAGTGTTATGAGCAAAGTAATAAACACAATCCTATTTCCATATGCTGATTTTTAAAGCTCGTGATTTTGCTTTTTTTAATTAAAAAAATGTTTGAAGTGGCAGGGATAAATTTACAAAGGATTGAGCTTATCCCCCTTACATTTAAAAACAGTAAAAATGCCATAAACACAACAGAGGCCGGACACATGTCTTGATTCCAGATATAAACGGGTCATAATCTTTTCACTGCCTGTTGACCTGGGGTTGCCTCATCACTTCTGGAACGTTGCCCTAGATGACTCTGCCTTCAAGGTTGCCTTTCTGGGTCTAATTTGGAATAGCTGTTATTTTATTTGTAAGCTACCTTGAGTCCCGGTCATGGGAAAAGGTGGGGTATATTATTATTATTATTATTATTATTATTATTATTATTATTATTATTACACAACACAAGTATTCATTTACCTATTATTTATTTATTTATTTATTTATTTTTCATTATCTCTTATTCGTTTTGAGCCATCAATTCACATGTGGCACCGTGAGATTTATTTTTGGTCTCCCAGTTTTCTTTATGCTGCCCCCCCTCCCCCCGCGCATGCAATGAAGGTGCATTTTGTGTTCAAAATAGGCCTCCTCAGGATACTTTTCTATTCACAACAGGGAACGATATAGTTCTATATACATTTGATTTATGCATAGGAAAGCAGCTTGGAGAATATCAGCATGGCCCTTGTGGAAAAATAAAGCCCCCTCCTTTGTGTGCCTTCATGCCGCTGCTTGCAATGATTGACAGATCCAGACCTTGGGTGGTAGTCAACCAAATTTTACTCACAGCATACCCATTGAAATTAATGAATATGGTTAAGTTAGGTCCATTAATTTCAATGGCTCTACGCTGAATAAGAATTAGTTGAACAGCACTAACATTCAAGTTAGGATTTCAGGATGTCCAGGGTTAATCACAAATTAGTTTTTCTTGGCTATTGAGACTGGATTGGAAGGACAATGGGAGAAGGAAGATGTCTCTTCAAAATAACCTGCTTATTTAGCATTCATCCTGATCTGATGGCACAAAGTTTGCAGGATGGTTATGCTATGTTGACTATTTATTGAGTATTCATTCTGATTTGTTTCCAGTGAAGTTATACAACATCTCACTGAGCAATTGTTATCACAAGCTTTTCAGTGTATTTTCCCCATTGCTTTACATACTACAGAAAATGTTCCAGATTTTTTTGGGGGGGTGGGGTGGGGAGAACAGGTTTGTGCAACCTGAATTGCCAGTTTGTAACTGAACCCCACTCACAAAATAGAGACAAATCTGGAAGCAATATAATAACCACAAGAAATATTTTGTACCAAACAGAGACTGCTTGCATAAGAATTAAAATGCTTTTGGTTCCACACACTGAGGGTGATGCCCATTCATGGAAAAGAAGCATTCTGAGTTGCTCTGCTTACAATTCCTGGAAATAAGACCAGTCTTGTGCAGAAATACAGCCAGTGACCTGCATGCGGCCTCACTTTGGGGAAGTCCCAAAACACTTATGCTGAATTTGAAGTGCTTTTCAGTTATCATTATTTTTAAAGCAAAACAGTCTTTCTCTAGAGAAAAAAAAAGACAAAATGTACATCTGGTTTCTGGGAAAAGAAACAAAAGGGGCCTTCAATTCTCAGTCACAAATACATTGCAGCCCATTTTCTTCCTAACTTCTGAACCTCCACAGTTAAATACATACACAAGGGTAGTTGTTTTCAATCTTCCTGAGAAAGACAGACATTTTTTCTATGACAAAATAATTAAATCCAGTCAGGTAGTCTTAGCAGGAAAGATGCACAATGTCTATCTTTCAAGTGGCAGTTCCCAGATTCTGGAACTTTCTTTCTAGGGGTGCTCATTTAACTCCTCCAGCCCATCCTGCCAGTAGTCTTCTGCGGTCCTGATTCTGCTTCCTCCATTGCTGATATTTACATTACAAAGACACACACATTAATGGCATTTGCACAATTACTTTTCCCCTCAGCTGTCTATGTATTTTGGATTGCAGCTTAAGAACAATGTTTTAGGAAATTACACTGACCAATAATACAACAAAAAAGTAATGCATTTCCAATAAAGTTTACAAGAAATAAAATAGTTACTGGTATCTCCCACTTCATTTCTGGATTGATCAAATATCTCCTAACACACACTGCAAAATTCTGAACTAAAGATGGCCGTGACTAAGGACAGAAAATAAACATATCAGTGTGAGAAATTCAGATTGGATTGATACCAGTTCCTGAGAAGTGTTCACTGGGCAGTTGATAAATCTAAAATATAAATCTTTAATTTAATAAATCTAAAAGATAAATCTTTAATTATCCTTATCAAATAATTAAAGTTCTTAAGGTTCCCCATGGGAGAGGCAATAATTAAAGCAGTGAAAATCTCTGATGGGTCACTGACAGTCAGAGTAGACAATATTGGGTTAGATGGACTAATGGTCTGAATCCATATCAGGCAGTTGCACATGTCCGTGCACACATCCCAGTGGGGACTGATATGGCAGAAGACAGGAAGGCCAACAGTGGAGACAGAGCCAAGGATAATTTGCTCAATTCTCCTCCATGCTGAGTTCAACAAAGGCATCACTGAGTGAGACCAAGGAGGAGGCTGGCAGTCAGTGCCACAACCCAAGGACTGGTTGTCAGTTAGGAGGCAGACAGGTGGGGACTGAGTGAAGGCAGAATCATCTTGGTGGGACAGTGCCCAACTTGCCCTAATGGACCAATATATACTATTATTCTCCCACACTGCATATGGAGGGAAGGGGACTGACGTAGAGAGAGAATGGCTTGTTAAATGCCACCTAATGAGTTTATGGCAGAGTTGAGATGTGAGCTAGAAACTTCCAAATTCATAGCTCACTTCCTTAGCCACTATATTACACCTGTGCTCATAATAAGTTTCAGACAACCACAACCCTGCTTTTTCTTCATTTCAGACTGTATGTGTGCCTTCATAGGTCTCTCTGTATAAGCTACAGACCATACATATCAAATAAATCAAAGTTACATATACGACAATGCCGATAACTATGATGTCTACCTTTCAGTCTCTTAGCATTCTTCCTCACTGAATAGGTTGCGGAACAGAACTTATTCTTGGAATTAAAATATAACCTCTTGTAGAGCGAGACAGTAAGCATTCTTTAGTTATATACTTGTGGGTTTCTTAAAATGTATATATTTTATTTCTGCACAGCCTTTCCTGTGCCTTGAGATGGCTCACAACAGTATTGTATACTGAGATAAGAAAGGTTTTGTCTTGACAGATCCAAGAAACAAAGAGAAGGAATCATTGAAACCATATTTTGCAAGAATCATTTGCTTTCTATAGAAGCAGAAAAGGCTCTGGTGGTATGTGCTGATCCAGGATGAAGTTCCAAAACTCTTGCGCAATGTCTACAGATGTTTATACTATGGGTCGAGTCTTTCTTTCTTTTTCAACAGAAAGAATTTTGGATTTAATTTTTTAGTGACATTTTGAGAAGATTTTGAGGGGAAAACACTTGGGAAATATCAAAGTTATTTATGTTTGAAGGAGTTATGGCAAAGCTATTGTGCAGTGTAGCACGAAAACTTTGACCAGGCTTGTGGTAAAACAAAATGCTTTTGTCCCTTTCCTCAAAGCATCTAGCTGCCCACTCTTCCTAGAGGCTAGAGCCCCAGCTGTATTTCCTCTCCTTTTCTTTTTATCTATATGATGAAGAGGGATAGGAATACAGTGATGGCTACGTGCAAATATATCAATGTATGATACTTGCAAGAACTGAGTACACCTATCCAACAGATGGTCTGTGCTGTCTGCTTTGATAGTACCAACCATCTACTGGGTGGGTGTGTTCTGAATGCCCTCAGCCCAAACAGATTATCAGAATTAGCATGTCTGCTAGCAGAACTGATCACTGTGAGCACTATGGTGGCAGCCCCATTCCAGTAACTGGAATTATATGTGCAGACTTCACGACGGAGATTATGTGTACCTCACCCTACTCTATATGTGAACTAAGTAACAAAGATCTTCATCAACCATAGTTATGGGCTTGAGCAGGTCCAACTATATCCTATTTAAATGCTCTTATGAAAGTCTTTTAACTTTCAAAAGCAAATTTTATTACATCTTAATGAGTGGGAAACAAGCCCAAAGTCCACTAAACTAGGGCAGAACTTGTTTATAGCTCTTTGGTTGCCAGTTATAGAAAAGATTCCATGTGCGGGTTGCACTTGCTAGATCAAGGCATGTTAATGTGTCTCTAACGAAACAAATGTTGTGGTAGAGTGGCCCGTTCAAATAAGTGAGCTTTGTTCATCTCATGAATAACTGATTTTATGCTTTTGTAATGCAGAATGAAGTCTTCAATATAAAAGCCTTTTAAAAGCCTGGAATCTTGTGTACTTTTGGATATAGTTATTTAGTTGAGGACTTGTTAAAATAGCCTGGCAGCTTATGCAATGAGTCTGTCAGCCACATGCTTAGATGTGCAAATCGATCTGTAACTGTCTCATGGTGGGGCAAATCCATATTAGCTACTGAACTTGGGTTGCCATCTTTGGTAAGGCAAAATGCAGGACAGGTGAGACAAAATAAAGGACAGGTTGTGGAGAGTGTGGGGCACATTCTCCTTCATGGCACCAAATCATCTCTCCCCCCCCCCTTTGTGGAGGTAAGGTTCTCCTCATTCAGCCTCCCACCACCCTGACCCTGCTCTTTTCCTTGACTCCTGTAGATGGGCAGGGGCCAGGGGTAGAAGGCCAGCTCCCAAGGCGACTTGAGCTGCAGCTCCATCCTCTTGCCCCAGCTGGCATCAGAGAAGACTCAAGGGCAGAGGAAGAGGAGAGAGGGGGAGAGGTCAGGTTGGGGTGGCAGAGGGGCAGTGGCTGAGGAGGAGGAGCAGCAAGAGGGAAGGAAGGAGGGAAAGAGGGAGAGAGAGGAGGTCTCTACTGTCACTTGTGCCGGGCCAGATGCCTCATCAGCCATACCAACAGTGACACAACCACCATTTTGGGCCAGCTGAGCTCAAACATATGGGGGGGGAGATATCCTGTTTGAAGTCCAAAGAGGACAGGGGACACTTTTGTCCCAAAACAAGGTGATCCCGGTTTTCTAGGGATAGGAGACAATCCTATGCATGATGGAATGCAAACCTGTTCCCTTGCTTGACTCCCAGGATGCATAAGCACAGGCTCTTTTGTGCTAAGTGCTGAAACAACCTACCTAAATATAAGTGAGCTTACAAAAAAGAAGAGCCCAAGCAAAAACTCCCATCAATTAATCTTTTAAAAAAGGTATGAGATCCTGCATTTTTGTAAAGTACCCAGAAACAGTGAGTGTGACATACAACACCACACATACCACACACTCTGAGCAGATAGATATATGGTACTCTGTGCTAGTAGGGAACACGCTCCCCTCAGACAGCTCCAGGCCCAGGGTGATTGGGAGTGGCCGTCACAGCTGCTACAAGCACTTAATGCTAGACTAGATGGACTTTTGCCCTGAACCACCCAAGCTCTCCTTATGTTCTTAGATCATGATCTACTGGTAGTTCTCTAGGTGAGCTGCAGAAGATCAGCAAGGATTTTGTCTCTCAGCTGTTGAATAATAGCAACCAAAAAGCCTTTCCCCACATTCCAGATTGGGCTTCTGAGATGAATATGGCTTGTAGGGTGGAATCAGGAATTATTTTTTGTGTGATAGGACTGTGAGCTAAGTGCTGGTACTGAAAATAAATTCATGGGATGCATATCAGTTCAGAGTTACCCTATTCCTTAATACTAACAGTATGTTGCTTCCGCTCCTGCCACTATTTTACATTTGGCTTCAGTTAATAGATCTTGTGGTTCTAGTAAAAAACCAAAAAACCAACTAGATCCCACAAGCTTGGAGTGTGCCCACCTGATCAGCACTGTATTGTAACTTGAATCAGACTCTTTCCTATAGGCAGCTAGCTTAGCTTTCTGACATTTGTGTAAATTGCAGCAACACCAAATATCAGATAAATACCAGTCAGCCTGACATCAATACCAGGAAAGATTCTAGAGCAGATCATTAAGCAAACGGTCTGTGAGCACCTAGAAAGGAACGCTGTGATCACTAAAAGTCAGCATGGGTTTCTGAAAAATAAGTCATGTCAGACCAATCTGATCTCATTTTTTGACAGAATTACAAGCCTGGTAGATGAAGGGAACGCTGTGGATGTAGCCTATCTTGATTTCAGCAAGGCCTTTGACAAGGTGCCCCATGATATTCTTGTAAAGAAGCTGGTAAAATGCGGGCTAGACAATGCTACCATTCAGTGGATTTGTAACTGGCTGACTGACCGAACCCAAAGGGTGCTCATTAACGGCTCCTCTTCATCCTGGAGAGAAGTGACTAGTGGGGTGCCACAGGGTTCTGTCTTGGGCCCAGTCTTATTCAACATCTTTATCAATGACTTGGATGATGGGCTTGAGGGCATCCTGATCAAGTTTGCAGATGACACCAAATTGGGAGGGGTGGCTAATACCCCAGAGGACAGGATCACACTTCAAAATGACCTTAACAGATTAGAGAACTGGGCCAAAGCAAACAAGATGAATTTTAACAGGGAGAAATGTAAAGTACTACACTTGGGCAAAAAAAAAATGAAAGGCACAAATACAGGATGGGTGACACCTGGCTTGAGAGCAGTACATGTGAAAAGGATCTAGGAGTCTTGGTAGACCATAAACTTGACATGAGTCAACAGTGTGATGCAGCAGCTAAAAAAGCCAATGCAATTCTGGGCTGCATCAATAGGAGTATAGCATCTAGATCAAGGGAAGTAATAGTACCACTGTATTCCGCTCTGGTCAGACCTCACCTGGAATACTGTGTCCAGTTCTGGGCACCACAGTTCAAGAAGGATACTGACAAGCTGGAACGTGTCCAGAGGAGGGCAACCAAAATGGTCAAAGGCCTGGAAACGATGCCTTATGAGGAACGGCTTAGGGAGCTGGGTATGTTTAGCCTGGAGAAGAGAAGGTTAAGGGGTGATATGATAGCCATGTTCAAATATATAAAAGGATGTCATATAGAGGAGGGAGAAAGGTTGTTTTCTGCTGCTCCAGAGAAGCGGACACGGGGCAATGGATTCAAACTACAAGAAAGAAGATTCCACCTAAACATTAGGAAGAACTTCCTGACAGTAAGAGCTGTTCGACAGTGGAATTTGCTGCCAAGGAGTGTGGTGGAGTCTCCTTCTTTGGAGGTCTTTAAGCGGAGGCTTGACAGCCATCTGTCAGGAATGCTTTGATGGTGTTTCCTGCTTGGCAGGGGGTTGGACTGGATGGCCCTTGTGGTCTCTTCCAACTCTATGATTCTATGATTCTAAATGTTAGATTGAAACATCATGAGAAAATTTTCCTTCCAACCCAAGCAGACCTTCTGCTGCTATATTACCCACAACCTATCTGGTTCCCACATTCCCACATCATGCCATTCCACTGTGGCCCTTGCCTTTGGCTTGCTCCATTGCATTAACTGCCAGCCTTCAAGTCTTGTGCTTTTGCCTTATTTCTTAATTATTTAAACTGGTTGTGACTATTTTATATGCCAAAAACTGTGTGGCTTTGTGTAGGTTGTAAGAAATGTGTGACTCGTTCACAGCTCAGTAAAGTTTATGAAGTTGCCAAATTGGTGAGGGGGGTACAATTAGTTAAGCTATTGTCCCTGTATTCGTTTTTCCTCTTTTTTCGTCTTCTTTCGGTACTGGCACTGTACACAAGAGCACCAACAAGGGAGCAGATGAAGAAAGAGGGTTCTGAATAATATCATCTCTGGACTACTGCCTACTGCAGCCCACTGCAAAAGCCACACTGTTGGTAGTTTTGTTGTTTAGTCGTTTAGGTAGTTAGATCTGTCTAAATTATCTGGAGGAGGCATGGGTTGTGACAGGGAGGGCCCATATGGCTGACTTTTCTAAATTCTGGAAATACAGCTCAAGAAATAGTGAACAAGACAATGGGATAGTTTGAGCATGAGAATCTTTGCTTCATAAACAATGGCAGCATGACGTAGTTCGCTCATAGCACTAAGCAAAACCAAAGCTTAGTATGGGCTTCCAAAATGGAGATTATGGCCACATTGTTCTTCATATCTAGCCTGTTGCTGCTGTTGTGTGTCAAGCCATTCTTTGGCTTAGTATGTTGTCCAAACCCCGGCTTTTGGCTTGTCTTGCTCCAGACAAACAACAATGTTTAACCATGATTTGTCTGGAGAAGACAAACCATGGCTCTGGGTTTAGAGCATAGTTTGCCTTAGTATTACGTGTAATCTGAGCCACTAAGTGCTGGTTCTGTCCCTCCCCTCTCCCCCTTCTTTTGTATGTCCAAGTTGTTTCAGGTGAACTTACATTAAGGCTGCAATTGTTTACCTGCTTGCCTGGGCATAGCTGTCAACTTTCGGATCTGAAAATAAGGGATCAGCAGCCTCACCTGACAGTCACATGGCAGTGGTGGGCGGAGCCAGAAGCAAAAGTGGGTGGAGCAGCGCCCGGTGCCTTCTTCCTGCTCCTGCTCCTCGGCGGCTGGAGGCTCGGCTTGGCGCTGGCTGACGCACACCAGCCCCGGGCCACAACGAGCTTCCAGCGCCCCTCCGCACCGCTCGTCCTCGGCGCTCAGGCACCGCTCGCAGCAGCCGCACTCGTCCCGCGCCATCAGCTCTGGTGCCGCGCACCGTGCCGTCTTGCACAGCTTGGGCCGGCAGGGGGTGCACGCTGCTGTCTCCGCCACGCTCCTCGACGCCAGGCACAGCCAGAGCGCCAAGAGCGGCAGCAGCCGCGGCGGCAGTAGCGTCGAGCCCCAGACGGCGGGCATCATGGCGAGCTGGACAGGCAGACCAGGCAGGCGACGGCAGCTCAGGAAGGAGCCGTCTAAAGGGGCGCAGCGAGCAGAGGAGGGCGAAGCAGGCTAGTCCGCCCGCTGGACAAGAGGCGCGCCCAGCCCCTGGAAGCGCTGCCGGTTCCGGCGCAGCAGCCAGCCAGGGAGGGGAGAGAGAGAGAGAGAGAGAGAGAGCGCTTGGCCGGGCTGCCGACGGAGCGCTCCCCCTAGCGGCTTCTCGCTCGCTCTCCTGGCTCTCCTGCTCCGCTTGCAGCCGAGGGAAGCGCCGACGGCTTGTCTCTCCTCCCCCCGGGCATTCCCGGCCCTCCTCCACCTCCACACAACCCGGGAATATACGGGTTTTTGAGGGATCCAGGAGAGGAGCGGGAAACATGTGTAAAAACAGGGGAATCCCGGCCAATACAGGATACTTGACAGCTATGTTGCCTGGGAGTAGGGATGGGGCAAAAATTCAGTTCACATTTATAGCCAAACCTACTAAATTTACACTTTCCAAAACAATAAGCAAAACGGAACATAGCCATCTTTCAGATTTTGCAATGCAGTTCTCCAGCCAATGTATGTATACAAAAATGCACATATTCAGGTAAAGTGTTCATATAAATGCATACATTAATGGAAATAGCATACAAAAGCACAATTGCTTTGCAAAATATGTACCTATATTAGGCAAAAAATATATATAAACATGTGTACATTAGGAGAAAATTGTAGTAAAATGTTGGCGAACTTTCATGAGGACCTTAAAAAAACAAAACTTGGATGTAGAAATATGAAGAAACAAAGTTAAGCTTTGAAAATGAGAAACAGAGAAACCAAAACTGAGATATTCACCCATACCTTCCTGGGAATCAGGTTATAAGCTTGCACTATAAATTACCATTTCCCATTTCAATCCAAAGAGCTACTTTGGAATTGGGAATTCTAATTACAATTTTCACTCCCCCCTACACACACTTTGAACAGCAGATTTTTCATGACATATTAAAAGCTAATTTTGAAAGATCCATTGCTTTCGAAATGATCCATTTTCCTTATGGCACTGGAGGCTTCAACAAACACATGTTCAATACTTTGTGGGGCATACAGACCTAGTTCCATGGTTCGGTGGATGCTAATCAGTAATTTTTATTTCTACCACTTAGCATTATAAAATTTAGATTTACATATTACTCTATTGGGGGGGGAGTTCAAAATAAAAATGGAGGGGGAAGAGCAGGAGGGAAAGAGATGTTTCTGAACATACTTCATGCATACTTGTGTCTAAAATTGAGAGCTGGTTCTACACCCATGTTAAGGCTGAAAACATCACTGTATTGATGCATGTGAGACTGTTGGCCATATTCAGATGCGACATAAATGGCAGAATCACATCATTTAAAGTGCATTCAATGTGCATTTAGACCACATGACTTCTCTCAAAGAATCCTGGAAATTGTAGTTCACCCCTCAAGACCTACAGTTCCCAGCACCCTTAACAAACTACAGTAGCTCCAGCACTCCTGATCTGCTCTAATCTTTATCCAGAGAGAAAACAGATCGCAGTATGGCTTAGAATTACCTGACTTCTCTCAAAGAATCTGGAAATTGTAGTTCACCCCTCAAGCCTACAGTTCCCAGCACCCTTAACAAACTACAGTGTCCAGCACTCCTGTTGCTCTAATCTTTATCCAGAGAGAAAACAGATCGCAGTATGGCTTAGAATTACCTCTGACTCAGCGCTCATTGTTTGTTGCTCCCAAGCAAACCACAAACCAAGAACAAACATTCATTTCAGATCACTGACCCCTAATTTGGATGTCATGCAAAGTCTACTGCTCCATGGTCTGCTTCCCCTCTGGAGGAAGGGAGCAGAAAAGTTGGGGAGCTTGAGTTGGGTGCACTGGTACAATGTACTCTAATAAGCCTCTTTGTTTACATTTCTAGACTTTCTTTCAACATCCTCCAAGAAATTACAAAAAACACAAGCATGCTTTTGCAGTCTGCAAATCGGGCTATGGCAGTACAGCAGTATTTTCAGTTCAGCACTAAGATATATATATATATATATATATATATATATATATATATATATATATACATACATTGCATGGAGTGGCTGTAAACCAACGCAGAATCAATTAAGAGCACACTTGTGATATTGACTAGGGGAGACTGGAATGTATGAAAGCCCAGCCTTGATACACATAATTTTAAACTGCTTCTCCTATAACTCATGCCTGCTCTTTGTCAATACTGGGACTATTAATTTCTTTCTATGCATTTTTAAAGTATTTAAAAATAATTAAGATTTCGCTTTTTCAATTTCAAACCATTGCCAGGTTTCTTCTTCGCCTCAGACTTAAGGCAAGGCTACAACTATATTAGGGGTGTGAGTGAGTGTCCAACCAACCCTTTTGCATTCATCGAAGCCAGCGGAGCCTGTGCCTAGTCAACAGATGAAACTGAATTTTACTGAAGGATTTGATATTTTACCAAATAACTATTCCAAATGCTTTTCTAGCAATTATTTGTGTCTGGCTTGCATCTGGGGATGTTCTCATTTCATTCAATGGAATTTTTCTATGATTAAAATTACACAGGATTAAGTTCAAGTACACTCTTTTCCTGTTTGCAAATGATTTGAAGAGTCATGCAGAGTGAAAAGAAACACCTGACCACATGCAGTAAATTAAAGTGGGAGGGGGGAGCCCTTCCAGGTACTCTGATTAATTTGGCTGCAACTCGGTGTGGCTCTATGTAAAAAGGCTAGAAGAGGGAAAGGTTTGCAGCAAACCTAGGGGAGGAGGGTGACAGCAAAAACTCCAGGAGCATCGCTCGTATTCTCTTCAGACCAAGAGGAAGACAAGACAGAAAAGCTGCTCTGATTTGCACTAGTGAGTATTGAATGCAGTAGCCGCTTGCTACTTTCATAAGAAAAAAATTAATCCCTTTTCCGATAAATTCTGCATTCTAACATACTTTTACGGAGAAAATTTTACATTTTAGACTCTCCATTTCCCACTTCCAGCCAGACCCCAAAGGATGGCTTGGTGGGATGAAAAAGTGAATCCAAGAGTTACTCAAATCTTCCTAATATTCAAATATTGTGCTGTATTTGCTCTCCTTTTTAACATTTAAAACAAAACTTTATCATCACTTGTTACACTGAGCTCATTTGCTTGTTTCATTAATCTTATCAGTTTCACTTTTTCTTCTAACTTTGGTTCAAAAGATTCTTTTTTATTTTGTTTCCTTCACTTTTTATACTAAAAAATGTAATCTGTTTAAGTACATTTGGTATCTGCATTTTTAGGAATGGTGTATAAAGTTTGAAGTGGGGCAGCATTTATTTAGTATTCTTTCATTATTTTCTGAAGGTTTTGGTATCACTCCGTGGAGACAATAGTAACCGTTTTAACTTTCTTACGCATTGTTCTTTTGGTCTTAAATGCACTACTGAAAATAAAAGGATATATTTATTTTTAATTTATAACAAGTTGCCTGATCAGAGGTGTTTTCTTATTTAAGTAGGTGGTGACTAAATGGTGGTAGAATGATTATAAACTTCTCCCATATAATTGCAAAGTAATTTATTGCATATTAGTATTCTGAATGCATATTAGTATTTAGTATTTCTTTCCCCCTTTTAATTACATATTTTCAATTTTATCATTATTCCAAAATGAAGTAACTTTGTATCACAAGATACACATCTTTTGTACTTTTTGTTGGCTTGGTTGTTTTCAGGAGAGGAATTCTTATCATTTTTAAAGTGTCTGAAAGATTCTGTAGGATCTCCTTTTGCTGCCAAAGACTATGGTGACTTCTGGTTTGTAATTTAGAATAATAAAATCATATTGGCAATTGTTCTCTTAAACATCTATAAATTTTCCTCAGTTTTAAGTCCTTTCTTTTCCCTTCTCAGGGTTGTTGTTGTTGCTTTTGCAGGAAGGAGAAAATAAAAGTTTATAGTACACAGGGGAAATGCAAAATAGTCTGCACAAGATCGAATTCAGTTTCCTTGATCAACACTTAAATACTGGAATTTTGCCCACAGAAACAGACACTATTTGTCCTGACAAAGGAGAGTAACTAAGTTATAATTCTACAACTTAGTTAGTTCTATAACTTAGATATAATTAACCATTATATGTAGAAAAAAATAAAGAAAAACAGTAAAAGCAGGCGAACTGATGGACTTTTGAAAGAGAAATGGGTTATTTTTATAACCGTGTCACTGACAGATATGTGGACACAACTTATGTTTTGTGATGAACAATGTAATTTTGTCTTTTGCAACACAAATTTGCTGGAGATCCTGTTTAATTCAATACATTTTTTAAAATAATAATAATAATTAATACTTTCAGGTAATTTCAGATATTAAATCCACTTGAATGAAATGAACTTACTTACGTAAATGAAATTAACTTAATTATATTATATGACTAGCAATTCTGAATTCATGGTTCTCTGTGTCTGGAAAATTCTCCATAGCCCTCATCATGATAATACTATTACCGCCTATTACTGTTGCAGTGAATGGGTCACTCTATTCTTGTATACATTTGGGCTTTGGATAGAAATGTCACAAACTTAATGGTGGATTTCAGATATAATGCTAACAAGCAGAAATGAGCAAAGGGCTCACATGCTCTCCTCTCCATCTCTGGCACAGCCACGAGGAGATAGGAAGCATTCACTGCTTGTTTTCAACTAACCATTGTGTATTGTTAGATGCACCGGACAGAGGATCTTTAGTTACTTTCAATTATGGTTTGTTGAGGATCAAACCATGATTCGTAATCCCGTGTTGTTAAAACAAACCGCAGTTTAAAGGGACCGGCCTTTCCCCAGTTCACACATAATGATAAAGCGAATTGGAGTTTATCTCCAGTTAGGGAGGGGGAAGGGGAGGCTTGATTCTGCTTCTTTGCTAAACGATGTTACATCTAGGGTTGCCATATTTCAAAAAGTAAAATTCCTGACGGCTTTTTGGGGGGAAACAAACCCAAATTGTTGAGCTTTTCTGGGGAAACCTACCCCAAAAATAGTTATTTTAAGCTTCTTCTTTTTTTGAACTGTTTCCACTGCTTTTTCCATCACATTGCCAAACATCCGGGTTTCCCCCTGACGTTTTGCCGATTCTCCAAAATTCCCGCCTGACACCATTTTTACACCTGAAAACCAAGACATGTCAGGAATTTTCCCAATGTATGGAAAGCCTGGTTACACCTAAAATTGCAAAAAACAAGAGAAAACAATTCTTTTGCTCAAGGTCAGATTTTCTTGGTCTTCTGTGCATTTTTCGTGCTGGTCTCTGTTTCAATCTCTGATTATTTAATCTGTTTTAAATGTTCTACATGGTATCTTTTCCATTTTCTATCAGTCACTTTGAGACCCCCAGATGAAGTGAAAAGTGAGGTAGAAATATTAAATAAATCAATACTGACTTCTTCACTCAGGGGCTTCTGGAGCTTTTTCTGGGATTGTCTGGATCCATTTCAAGCAGGGTTTCTCTTACAGTTTCCCTTACATTACTCAACAAAAAGGAGTCTTGACTGTGGTTCTAGGTGCCCTCTCATGCATGCAGAGCCAAACAGGCCTGGATAGCACTCTGCATGATTGTGCGCTCTAGTAACTCTCACACAATTCTCTGCAACATAAAGGAAATCCTCTACAGACAGGTTGATGGAAAGTATTGCGTATCGAGGACCTCAAGCCACCCCCCCCCAATGACTTGACACAGGAGACATAATTTTTGTTTGGGTTTTTGGCAATAATTTAGGCCACAACTTTATTTAAATACAAATTCGGTGAGTGGTTGCGTAGGCATTGGTTCAGACTACTGTCCTACCGGGACAGAGGCTGGCCTAGAACCAGCGATTGGGAGAATGCCGCTGAGGAGAGTTAAGGAGCGGGGGGAAACAACGCTTCCCTCTCCCCATGGTCCCGGGGACTCGGCCACGGCCCTAACCCCTACCGGGGGCTTCGGACAAAGCATAAGAGTCGCCGGATTCCTTTAACGGAATTCCCAGCATCATCATGATTCTGGATGGGCACCGCCCAATCCAGCAATCCACACAGGAACCAATGCCTAACCGCCAACCTTACAAGTTGTGACAAGTTGCTACTGCAGTAGGCAAAACCAAATGGCAACAGCCAATCAGCCAGATGGACAAATTCCTACTGGGCCTCTGCCCCAAAGCAGACGACCCCATGACAGGCAGTTGCAAGGTCAAGCACAGAGGCCTAAGAAAAAGAGGGGGGGCGGGATGGGTGATCAGAAGCCGAAGCCAAGAGAAGGATCACCCTGCGTGCAGAGGAATATATAGGACGCTAAGCTGTCCATCACAAGTTGCAACATTTACTTTTGCCCAGTAACTCCTCTCTGCCCTATAGCTGCTAAGGCCGGCTACCGGCCCCACCCCCACAGGAAGGGATGTGTCTTGCCAGGTCCCGATCGCAACACGTGCTCTTACTCAGGGTAGAACCCATTTCTCAGGCAGAATCTTGAAATGCACTGATCTGAGAATCAGTATTTGTGATGACCCCACTTTACCCAACACTATTGAACATGCCAAATAGATTGTATGCAAATGAAAACAAACAAGAGCTTTTAAATTAACTTCCCCCTTCCCTTTCCTTATATGCCTGCAGTAGCAACCTATTGTTTTCCAGAGTAAGATTTTTATGAGCACT
The DNA here is from genome assembly GCA_900245905.1 of Lacerta viridis. Taxonomy (NCBI): domain Eukaryota; kingdom Metazoa; phylum Chordata; class Lepidosauria; order Squamata; family Lacertidae; genus Lacerta; species Lacerta viridis. The sequence continues at coordinate 27,092 of OFHU01000982.1, read as the reverse complement.
GACACCAAATTTTTTCCAGTTAAATTGTACCACATGATGGTTTCACAATTAGGGAAGTTCCGCATAGGAACCATAAATGTTCATTTAAGATGTTCCCTATAATGGCTATGAAGCCAGCAGCAGGGTCATGGACTTCGTTAAGATGTACTACGAAAGAAATTTATGCAAGCTAGTGCTTAAAAACTCCAAGATAAATATGCAAAAAAAAAAAACTACAGTTGTTCCATTTTATATGTATGTACTGTTGTTGTTGCTGCTGCTGCTGCTGCTGTTTTGTAAGTCACTCTGAGTTGAGTAAAAAAAAAGTAACTAATAAATTTAACTAATTAACTAATAAATAAATAAATAATATGTATCTTGCATTCCTATTTATTTATATTTTTGGCTGCACCACAATTTCCAAATGATGAAAGATTTCAGGGCTGTCAGCATATATCTTGGGCTTGATTTTCTTTGAATGAAGGTTACTGGAGACAGTGGTGTCTTTGTGATATACTTTAGTTTTATTTACACACCTATATGCAGTTCACAGCATTAACACTTCAACAGATCTTGCTTCCCTATAAGATTTCGAGGGAGGCCCCCAAACTCATAGCTTTGGACTCAGTATGGACAGCAAGGCAGGCAGGTCTCTGTGTCTTTTCCCAGCCCAATTCAAGATGAGACTGGTCCAGATCTATTGGTCTCTTAACACCAGTGACATCATCTCATGCTGCCTTTGGTTGGTATAGGCTCTTTATATGTGGTAACTTCCCCAAACTGGACTTTGACAGAGGTTAGAATTGTTCTGCCCCTCTGATAAGCATACAGTAGGCCAGATGGGCAGGGTATAAATAAATTATTATTATTATTATTATTATTATTATTATTATTATTAAGGAGTTGCATTATTTTTACGATTACAGTGGTACCTTGGTTCTCAAATGCCTTGGTACTCAAACACCTTGGTTCTCAAACACCGAAAACCCAGAAGTAAGTATTTTTCAGAAGCTGAACGTCTGGTGCGGCTGTTGGCTATTGTATCCGGGCTGCCTGCACCAATCAGAAGCTGCGCCTTATTTTTCAAACTTCCGAAATGGATTAAGTTTGGTGCTTTTGTTTTTGCTATTTATTGAGCGTTTTTGTTTTTGAGGCTTTTTCGGTTAATTTGTTTTTGTGACTGTGTGACTGTGGAAATGGATAAAAGCCCCCCATCCAAACAATGACTATCATCAGTGCAGGTAAGAAAAAATAATAATTTTAATTTTTATCATCTACAATACTGTCTTATTTATTTTATAGTACAGTACATTGATTATTGCTTTCATTTTATGGATCAATGGTCTCGTTAGATAGTAAAATTCATGTTAAATTGCTGTTTTAGGGGTTGTTTTTAAAAGTCTGGAACGGATTAATCCATTTTGCATTACTTTCTATGGGAAAGTGCGCCTTGGTTTTGGAACACTTTGGTTTTGGAACGGACTTCCGGAACGGATTAAGTTTGAGAACCAAGGTACCAATGTACAATGAATTCAAATAATATCAACATATATTCACACTCTAGGTCTCTGTTAGACATCCATAGCTTAGGCAATAATTCAAATATTATACCCAATAAATCTATTAATGAAGATACAGAAAATAAAACCAAAGCAAGCTGACACTACTGGGGCTGTATTATCCACCGCTTCCAAAAGCAGAAAGACCTGTGTGTGCCTTGAGCAAAGCCAAAAGAGCAGAAGCCCAGGCAGGAAGCAAATAACATTCAGCCCTTGAAAGAAGTACCCTGAAAGAACTGCTTGGAAATCCAATCCCACCTTCCTTGGGCTTCTTAAGATCTGGCTGCCCTGAGGGAAATCAGAAACTAAGGAGTTAGTGTCATCAACTCCTGAAATCAGCCTGAGAATATTTTGCACCATTCATTTGTGTTAGTAATTTAAATTATAGGCTGCCTTGGAAGTAAGACAGTACATAAACATGATAAATAATCCACAGAGAATGAAGGAAGAAATCTATCTTGCTACTAACAATTTCGATAGACCTTCACTGGGTGATTTAGAAAACTATGGGTTGCATTCAAGCAGGGGTCAGCAACCTTTTTCAGCTGTGGGCCGGTCCAGCATCCCTCAGACCATGTGGTGGGCCGGACTATATTTGGGGGGGGGGATGAACAAATTCCTATGCCCCACAAATAACCCAGAGATGCATTTTAAATAAAAGGACACCTTCTACTCATGTAAAAACATGCTGATTCCCAGACCGTCCGCAGGCCGGATTGTGAAGGTGATTGGGCCACATCCGGCCCATGGGCCTTAGGTTGCCTACCCCTGCAGTTTAAAGCCACTGAAAGCTTCCCACTTGCCCCCCCCCCGAAGATTAATATATGTGTGGGAATGGCATAAGATGGCATCCCTCTGCATCCCTCCACATTCAGATATACTGGAGTTTGTTTGTTTGTTTGTTTTTAAGATTCATAAACAGTCTGAGCCCTTATACAAAAGTGTTTCAATTGTCATGTGAAGTATCACTGGGAACTGAACTGCCTATCCTCTTGATCCTTCATACTGGACAGAACTTTATGCAAGCTGTTTACAACATCTGGCTTTTCAGCAACTTGTTTTTGTCTATGAATTCTCACACAACTTGATAATGCTGGCTTGTCTCACCCTGTGTGACATTAGTGCAATTCAGACAATCATTGCCAGATGTGCCATTTTAAAAAGTTGTTAGCCTATTATTATTATTATTATTATTATCAATGTCAATATGCCATCTAGTTACAGGTAGGTAGCCGTGTTGGTCTGCCATAGTCAAAACAAAATAAAATAAAAAATTTCTTCCAGTAGCACCTTAGAGACCAACTAAGTTTGTTCTTGGTATGAGCAGAGACCTGGTCTGAACAAAGACATTGGATTCTTATCTCATTATACATGACAAAGCTATCTTTAGCCATCTCACCCCTTGCCTTTTCCTGTAAGACCAATTGCAGTCGTTAACAGTCGTCAACAGGTTTTCCACACCTATCAGCTGATCACCCATTCCCACCACCCTTCTGAGTAATACCCCTCCCCACTCCCTCACTATATTTAAGGGTCTGGTGACTTCTGTTTCAGTGTATCTGAAGAAGTGTGCATGCACACGAAAGCTCATACCAAGAACAAACTTTGTTGGTCTTCTAAGCTGCTACTGGAAGGAAATTTTTTATTTTATTTTGTTTTGAATGTGCCATCTAGTATGGAGAACATCTTGCTCTGTGACTTATATCCTTTAATCCTTGAATTTTGCCACTATGATATACACTTATGAAGCCTAAAGCCACAGTATAATATTTTTCTGTATCAGCTAACTCGCATCTAGTTTCCTTCCAGGTACAGTTCTAGGACTGGATACTAAATTTCAATACTGATATTTTATAATAAAGATTAATACCATAGTGATAGGGGCTAATCCTACTAAACAATGGTGCATTTAGAAATTAATAGAATTTATGTAATTTCATAGAAGGAAAGCCAATTAATTTCCCATTGAAATCACCCCAAATAAAACAAATTATTCTATTAATTTGCACCCAACCTGTTTCCACATTAATCTGCCAGATAATGACAATTTTCATTTAAGTATTTAAAGATGCATTTCTAAACATATTTTCTCTCAGAATACATGCTTTAAACATATTTTGATACTTTTGACATCAAAACTAAAAGCCAGTGGATAGCTTAGACCGAACACCACTTTACTGTAAGTAGGCATCATTGAATTCAATAGAACTACTTTCTGAGTAGGCATGGTGGGGATTGCACTGTAAGTTCCTATCTGGGCATTAGTCTTGGTGGTTCAGATCTGGTCAAATTTGTATTGAAATTCACAAAGATCGATTTCTTAAAGCATCTCTAAACGATGCTCAAATTGTTGTAAACAACAAACAAACAAAAAGCTGATTGCATGTTCTTGTTCGAAAGAACATGAGCTTTATTATGCATGAGCAGTAAATTGGGGGGACCGGCATAAAATAGAACAAACCTTTTTATAAATTGCTGGCCCAAACATTATTTGGGGTATGCTAGATAGCAACCTACTCTCCTCATGCCCCAAACGCCAAGCATGATCCCAGTTGTAGGGTTAATACTAGTGGTTCTCAGCTTCCCATGACCCCAGTTGGTAGTAAATTTCAGGGTTTATTTCTGCTTCTGTTTATCATTAACTTATATCCTTCAATCCTTACTGGGGAGAATGCAAATGATATAAATTATAGCTTTTCACAGGGTGTTTGTGAGGATAAAATCTAGACCCCCCCCCCAAAAAAATCTAGACACACAGGGTTGTGTTTTTTTGGAAATGTTATATTTTTACAAATATCCAACGTAGGGCTGCCATATGTCCAGAATTTCCTAGACATAGCCAGGATTCGTTCGTCGAAAACTTTTGTGTCCAGATTTTCACTCTTTGAAATAATAAGCTGAAATAATGCAAAATGAATGTGGGCTAGCTGGCAAACATTCAGAAAGCTAGTGTTTATGGAAGAATTAGTTTCTCAACCAACAAAGGAGATAACACGCTCTTGCAGCAATACTGGTAATTGCAAGAACTCAGTCTTCAGAATAATTATTTACTTTCTAGCTTTAAGTTTCCAAAGGTACTGCGCGCACACCCCACACACACAGACAAACAAACACACACGAAGTTTGTCCGGTTGCTTGTAGTTACCAACCATCAAGAAATGTACCGGTATCTTCTTGCCATCAGTACCTAATAGAAAGCTGGATAAAAGGTTGGCTATCTTTTCACAATAGAACAAAATAGAATTCCTATAAGACTATCTGAGGTTACTCCTTTCATAAATAGTATAGGACTAATATTTATCATAACTATAGCTCCTTTTAATAAACAACTCCTTTTTAAAACCTTCACAACAGTCCTAAAATGGCCAAGACAAGCCACATGCCACAAAGGTTACATTCTTGCATGAGTTTTTCACACACAGACTGCACATGGAAACTTCTGCACTTCGGCTCATTCTTTCTTTTTTGACAGACTTCTGCTTATCTTGACATTTTCCCTTGGGAAACTCCAATCTTTACCATGGAATTGCAGCAAACATCAGTTTCTCTGTGGATTGATATTTGCTCCAATTCGATGCTAAAGAGTGGGTTTTCCTGGAGAAAGCGGCAGAGGAAACAGAAAACCACTCAGACTTGTGTCTAGAAAGCATGTGACAAGCGGTAAACCACTCAGACCCATGCGTCCTAGGCATGGGATAAGTGTGGATGAGCCATCAAGCATTCTATAGGTCATCCTAGAGGTGATTAGAAGAGTTTGGATTTGATATCCTGCTTTATCACTACCCAAAGGAGTCTCAAAGCAGCTAACATTCTCCTTTCCCTTCCTCCCCCACAACAAACACTCTGTGGGGCTGAGAGACTTCAAAGAAGTGTGACTAGCCCAAGGTCACCCAGCAGTTGCATGTGGAGGAGTGTGAACCCGGTTCACCAGATTACGAGTCTACCACTCTTAACCACTACACCACACTGGATTAAGGAGTGTGTATTCAGATGCCCTCCTCAATTAATGTTGTATTTCCCCTCTTTTTGCCAGCCTGGCAAAATGCCCACTTTGGACGTGTGGGCATCCTTGCCATGGCTGAGAAGAGCAAATGAAGTATTGGGAATTGTCTACCTGATGCCCTTTCCAGCACAAGCATCAGAGACTAGTGTTACAGTGTGATGTGTAACTTAGCACTACTCTACTCAGATTCAGTTTCGCTCCTAACCTATAAATCTCTACATTTTAGCAGAAGATCAAGTGCAAACTTAGTATCTGGTCATTCTGCTTTAAACCAGTTTACATAGTACTTACCATATTTTTCAGTGTATAAGATGAGGTTTTATAATAAAAAAATTATGTTCCAAATTGTGGGTCATTTTATACATGGACACAATCTCCCCCCCTTTTTCTTAATTTTGATTCCCCCAAAATAGGGGGCGTCTTATACGTTGGGGGGGGGTGTTATACATGGAAAAAATACGGTAAATCCATTGGTTTTGCTACAAATGGACTGAGCTAAATTGATTTCAGCAAGACCTCAGCTGGTTTATGTGAGCCTAAATTCAATATTTGCAAAATTTTAAATATGTTCTATTAAATTAGTTCAGCTAGTGTAGTTTTATTAACCCGGACAAAGTCTTAACAGGAGCAATCAGCTGGTCCAGGCTATGTTCCATATTAAGATTTGGCATTTTGCCAGTGAATTTTCCAGAATGGAAAAATGCCCTAGAGTTGAAATGTATTATTGGTAAGAAGGCGTGATCACAGACTTTCACTGTGCATTTCCCTACTGATAGAGCTTTGCTCTGTGGTGGTCTTTTTTCCCGTCAACAAGTTTAAAGACTAATATTTAATGCCAATGAACAAACTCATTGCTCTTTACAAATGAACTGAAAGGAGAGGACAAAGAAGTCCTAGAGAGCTGCTCTAGAGAAGGTAACTATGAAATAATTTGTATTGAGAGATCAAGGCCATTTAGAGGCATTGAATAATATGAATAATTGATATATGTCTGGTTTTCCTGAAACGAATGGATTCCGATGCACTTGCAAAACAGAAGGGGATTTATTATACTTAATGAATTTTGCATGTCATATCTAGAACACACTGATAGCCATAATGCATCACGGAACCGAAGCCCTTTGACTCCAGTGAGTTTCTGCACTCATAACTGTGATGGAATGTGATCAATCGATGCAGACCAACTGTAACAGATAGGATTAGTTCTGAGTTTAAGAATTGCATAAAGGGCTACATGCAAAAAGAATGAAGCAAAAATTTATGTATGTGAGTGGTGTTTTGAGCTTAAATTGAGGATTTTTAAAGGCCTATTTCTTAAATAACATGAATCTTATAATACATTTTCAGTGTGGTATGGTTTAAACATTCATGAATAATGAATAAAATGTACTATATCCTGCACACAGACATACACATCACACACAAGTCTTTGCACCTTGTCTTCTCTGGGATTATATGGTGAGAATTGGTTTGAATGTGTTCTCAATATGTAACATTCCCAAAGGTAGACGGGCATATAAGAAATTATTTAAAAGTCTGAAAAAACACCTTTTCTGTGTTATTGTTTATTCATAGCTGTCAAAATCATAGAACTATAGAGTGGGAAAGGACCCTGAGAGTCATACACTCTAAATATATTGCATTTCGCCCCGAAATCAATTGGGTAATAAAACAATTTGCATAATTAAAGCAGACTATAACTTGTTGTGATCGGTGATACAAACCAGCATGAAACCGATTTCATTGAACCTAAGCCTACTTGACTATGTGTGGGAATGTGGTTAACATGTTTTGTGCAAAATATTATGGAGATATTCCACAAAGCAACAAGCTTTGGTTTGTGTTTGGTTTGAACGTGTTAATTTTTTTCTAAATAGTCTCACTCACCTTTTTACCATACTGGATTTCAAGACAGTGTAAAGTTAAGTTTAAAAATAGAAAACAAGAAGTGGGGTATTGAAATAAAATGTTACTATGTAGAGTGATTCAGCCCCTCCATTTCATTATTTCTCCCCAAATATTTATCTCCCCATCCTCCTGCAACAGTCCAAAAGCATCCAGTGTGCACTGAGCATTCACAACCTACCGTATTTTTCACTCCATAAGACGCACCTGACCATAAGATGCACCTACGGTAGTTTTCAGAGGAGGAAAACAAGAAAAAAAAATTCTTTTCTAGCGAGAGATGCACAGAGCGTGTAAGCGGCACGCCTATATAGTCCATTGCACAGCAGAAGTGGCACGACAGAGGCTGGTATTAACAAGCATTTTATTAAGCAAACATCAGGACAAAGAGGTGAACACGTGCAATCTCTTCCATGTCCAAAACCGAAAGAGAAAGTACTAACTACAAAATGGAAGTTCCCAGAAGACATGTGACATGCTACAGCCTCACGTCTGCTCTTAAGGTGGAATGGAATAGCACAACGGGAAGGGTGGGTGGGTGAGTGAAAGAGAGAAGGGAAGGAAGGAAGGAAGGGGTGGGAGAAGGAAAGAGAAAGAGGGAGGGAGGGAAGAGAGAGAGAGAAGGAAGGGAGGGGGAGGGGTGAGAGAGAGAGAGAGAGATAAGGAAGGTGGCCGCGGCGGAGGCGGGAACAGCCTGATTTCGGGCTGCTACCCCCTCCCCCACCACTGGGAGCCATGGATCCGGCGGCAGAGGCATCCCTCCGCTCGAGGGATCCCGCTGTTGTCCAGCGCCTTCGCTCCATAAGACGCACAGACATTTTCCCTTCATTTTTAAGAGGGGAAAAGTGTGTCTTATGGAGCGAAAAATACAGTATCTTCATTTGGCCGTGGGGGTTTTTTCAGGGTGGGGAGCTCCATTATGGTTTTGAGGAGATGTGTCAAATCTCAGCTACAATAAAATACTGGATCTATCCATTTATTTATATAGATAGCTCTCACCCCTAACTCTGGGGATATTTAAAAATAGCTTCTGAGTGTGGCCCTGTATAGGGAAGCTTTTTAAGGTTTAATGTTTTGTTATGTTTTTATATGTGCTGGAAGCCGCCCAGAGTGGCTGCTACAACCCAGTTAGATGGGTGGGGTACAAATAATAAATTGTTGTTATTGTTGTTAATATGACTGAGTTTAAATGTGTTCAGCAGTTTTTATGGGACTAAGTTGATATTTAAGAATGGATAAACCTGGAACTGCTTGATTTGGAAATGGTTACTTAAATTTGATCACAACTGGAATTTTTCATTTGATAGTGTTCACTTGGGTTTAATTGTTTGTTTATGGATTAAAGAAAGCTGATACTTTACTTTCCTCTTGCTTTATGCAACTAATCAGGTGCTTCGTATTTTCACTTATGTATGTCTTCACAATGCTTTAACAATAACTTCAATTGTTACAGCAAAGGGCAATGACAAATATTTACTTTACAGTAACAAAGAGAAATTGCAAGAATACAACAAAGCAGGAACAGGACATAGGGATATAAAAGAGCCCTTTTTAATTCTATTTTAATTATTTGCACATTGACAACAGTTTACATTCCCTGTTCTGGTATGCCAGATTTTTTTCAAATTGTAGAAGCCTAATCATAGTTATTTCAATTACATTGCATGTATTTTCTGCCTGGAGCCATTCAAAAATATAGTTAAACAGATCTTGTCATAGAAATGAAATTTTAAAGGTGTTTCCTATCTTGTGGCAGTGGTGATAATATTCTGGCTACTTTGCTAGGAATATTATGCAAGGTTAATCAGTAAATGAAAGTGAGATTGCTATTTTTGCCTTATTTTAATAATTTTGCCTCCTTAACCCAACATCCTTTGCTTCCTTTGACCCCATACTGATGTGAGTAACTGAGGTTATTGCAGTTACAGGTGGGTAGCCGTGTTGGTCTGCCATAGTCAAAACAAAATCAAAATTCTTTCCAGTAGCACCTTAGAGACCAACTGAGTTTGTTCCTGGTATGAGCTTTCGTGTGCATTCTGAAGAAGTGTGCATGCACACGAAAGCTCATACCAGGAACAAACTCAGTTGGTCTCTAAGGTGCTACTGGAAAGAATTTTGATTTTGTTTTGAGGTTATTGCAAACAGAGCAAAGCAACAACAACAAGTTGGCAGCCTTTTTGATGTCTTTTTATCTTCTAAAAAAACTCATCCAGAAGTGAATCCAGGGCTTTCTAGCGGGTTTGTGAGCTAAAGGTCTTACATCCTCTCCATTCTAGCAAAGGTGACTAGTTGGAAGGACAGAACGAAACACTGCAAAAATATTTGTATACTTTGACATTATATGCACTACCCTCTTTTCCTTCAGGTATATGTGACTGATACAAAAACTTAATATGGTGTTATTTTTTCTCTCTCTCTCTCTCACCAGAATGGAATATAGGAACTTCCTCCTTGGCTTCCTTCTCTGCTGTACTTTGCTCATAACCAGCTACTCTTACATGATATTTGAAGAAAAGCAGAATGCCGACAACAGTACGGTAAATAATAACAAAATCAAGTTTCCGGATCTCCCATCCATCTCAATAGTAGGTCAGTAAAGTCTTCTGTTTGGAATCTTAAAAACAGAACTGGGAGGCATGCAACTTCTGAAAGAAGAACTCGTGTGTCTCTTTTACCTCTGCCTCTGTTCTAGTACTCTGTAGCCCAGCCTGGTCCTACTTTAAGGAAGAGTGAGGCAGCTGCCTCAGGGTAGCTGATGTTGAGGGCAAGGCAGCAACCTTCTCATTCCACTATCATCCCTCCTAGAGACCCCTAAGCTAGTCTGTACTGTGCCTCATAAGTTGGCTAGTTACCCCCAGGTGCAGTGGGTGACACTGTTTGATGTTTGTTAAGTAGTGGGTGGACACAGCAGACGACACAGTTGAAGTAAGATTCCACTGTTAGATTCTATAACGTATTTGCCTCAGGCAAAAAAAAAATGTATTTGGATGACAAACCTTCTGAAATATCTCTCTTCCCCCTGCAAAAAGCAGCAGAAAACTGGCTCCCACTGTCATAGGAGGAGAGCATTTTCAGGAAACTGAGGGGGTGAATTTCAGCCCAGCTTAGTATCTTAACAACAGGGGTACCAATTTACCTGGACAACAACTCTACATCAAACTGGACCTAATCTTGAACTGAGCCCTGCCATTATTTATTTATTTTTAAAATAAACTAATACCGTCATTTCAGGCAAGTAGGAGTTGAAAGGAACACCTCTGAAATTCAGCTGATTAATTTTACATTTTCAAAAACAAAAGCCTTTACTCCTATTGGATACTGAGTGGCTGGATCCATGTAAATCTCTTAGCTATCTTTGCACTTTAGCTCAAATCATCACAATTTCACCAATGCCTCTGTTATCCTTAAAAAAAAGCATAAAGCTATGGGGTAGCTTTCCAGGACTACTCAAACTGAACCCATATGAACTCCACCACATCACAGAGTTACCAGATGAGTCAATCAAAACTTCAAGGCTAATTTTATAAAGGCTCTTCATAGGCATTCTGGGATTAATAGAAACACATTTGCCATTAGCCATCTGTTCACAAATAGCTAATTGAACTAAATTGAGAGTAAAGTAAATTTGATACTGGGAAAGCCCAACATCTAAGCAAAATATGGCTTTCATAATTGACCTGAATCTGCTATCATTTCAGAATACAGCCTACCCAAGTTAAGGATTGTCATGACTTCTAAATGCTTGGGAATAAGTCACAGAACATTGCAAAAGACAATAGTGGAATTCGCTTTCCTTTATAATGCTCTTGAATGAGAATGCCAGCTACCATATCGGTTGGAATTCCATGTAGCACTATTCTGAACATTCTGTCTGCAGAAGCACTTCAGCTTGCCAGATGCAATGATTCCCCCCTCCTCCCCATGTGCTGTTCTGGAGGCTTTCTCTCACACACAAGGTAATTTCAGGGGCACAAGGAGAGGAGATGAGAGAAGGCTCCATTGTGCAAGTGGAAGCCCTTGCAAGGGCTTCTGCTGATATGGCTCCTTAGGTGAATCCCACCCAAAGTATTTTTTGTAAACCATCATAGAATATAACTGAAAGATGCGGTATAAAAGCAATGTAAAATAAATCTCAATAATTACCTTGACTGCTGAAGTCTGGTTCACTACTACCAGTATGGAGCAAAGTTGTGTTCTTCTTCCACTGACAAAGTCCACTGGGTCTCATGACGTTTGGTAGATGATGTGTTATCACAATCCATCTTGTAATGGCAACGAAGTCCACTTTGGAAAAATGAAGATATACAGGCAGTTGCTAAAATTAGATGTCTTGGAATGGCTCCAGAACCACCAGGCCATAGCAGGTCCCCTGCCTAGTCTCCTCTTTGGTTCTTCCCTTCCCAAAGTGAGCTGCCAAGGAGCAGTAGACCATTTCTATGTATCCGGCATTAAAGAAAAACAAGCCATCTGTGGAGGAACACCACAGTATTATCAGAACAAACAAGCAGCTCACTTTTCTTCCTTGCTCAGTACTGAGGAAACTGCTTTCCAAGATCCATTCTAGCTAGCTTTTCAGGTGCTATGGTGGGAAGGATTGCAACAACTGCCCAAACCTCTAAAGATACTACTTTCAGCTTCTCTACCCACTGGACCTGCACATGTGAGAATGAATGAATGATGGCAGAATAGGACATGTGCTTGTGTGTATGAGACAGAGAGAGAGAGAAGGGGAGAAAGGAGGAGGGAGAAAATGGAGAGTAAAAAACTATGCATGACATGGAGAAAGTAGATAGAGAAAAGTTTTTCTCCTCTCATAACACTAGAACTCAGGGACATCCAATGAAGAGTCGTGTATGAAGATTCAGGAAAGACAAAAGAAAGTACTACTTTATACGTAGTTAAACAATGGAATTCACTCCCACAGGAGGCAGGGATGACTACCAACTTTGATGGTTCTAAAAGGGGGCTAGACAAATTCATGAAGGATGGCTCCTAACTACTGGCCACAATGGCTGTGCCAGAAGCAGGATGTTTTTGAATAGTAGTTTCTTGAAACCACAGTAGAGGAGAGTGCTCTTGCACTCAGTTCCTACATTTGGGCTTCCCATAGGCATCTAGCTGTTCATTGTGAGAACAGGATGCAGAATTAGATGGGCCATTGGCCTGATCCAGCAAGGTCTTCTTATGAGTGGTGGAGAGAAATTCTATGTTTTCCAACCTTGGGTTTTCTAACAAATCAAAAAAGGAACAATTTAACTGTGTGACTCAGACCTACTTCCAAACTCTAGAATGCAAGGTACTGTGAGAGGAAAGGAGATGAGGTACACGTCTATTACCCTTGCATGTGTCTGCTATGTACATTGATGTATGTATAAATAAATAAATCCCTGCAAGGGCAAGGGAGCATATAAGCGAGGTTGCTTATATTAAAAACAAATATAAATAGACAAATGACTGTAATTGAAAATGCCTGTATAAAGATGCTTCACACTTTTTATCAGTATAGATTTACTGTCATCAGTATTACATGGAGAAGATCATTATACTCTTGAGTAATCATCAGTTACAAAGAACACGTGAAGCAAATCAGGATGGAATTGAGGACCTAGAAGCAGCAGCAATGGATGCATTCGGGAAGATGAAAGGCTGCAAGACAAAAGTAAATGTCAGCAGAAGTGCTAGAAGTCAGCGCTGATAGAAGGTGTGACCTCTCTTTCTGTAGGCCTTTTCAATTACATCCTTCAGTAGAGAAGATGATTAACAAGTACCATAAGGCTCTTCAGTGTATATTTAAAACACAAAAGGCATATTATCTATTATGCGAGATTTCCAAGAGAGGAACTAGATGAAACGTGATCTGACATAGGTTGTGCTAAATTCCTATAAAGTAGAAGAAGGGAGGCAATTTAAAGTACAGCTGAGTGAGAAGGGTACTTTCCCACAGCCATTTTTTTTTCTCCTGGGTGGAGTTATTTTTGATGTGGAAAATGGTAGGGCAACAGTGATTTCAGTGGTACAACACAGGCAGAGACATTCCTTCCTGTCTGCCCCAGTGCACTTTATACTCCTAGCCCACTTAGGATTTTGACAGCATCACATGGATCACATCTGCCTGTCTGCAGAGGGTCAGTTATGGCTTTATATCCAAGTGGTGTATAAAGGTTTGATTTGAATTACAATGATTTTTAGCAGTACTATATTTTTGTAAGAGCATCTGTGCAGCCAGCATGGCCAATAGCCAGGGATTATGGAAGCTGTAGTTAAGCAACATCTGGAGGACCAATGATTCTCCACACCTGACACAGCAGGAAACCATGGCTTTCCATTACATCCAAACCTACCCAATTCTTCAATGTCATACTTCCACCCAGCCTATTAAGGACATTAGTTTCACCTGCAAGAGGCGAAGAAAGAAGGTGGGTTAGGGAACTGTTGGAGAAACAGGAGGAGAGTTGCAGAAGCTATGTCTCCAAGTGCTGGAAGTTATCACCTGGTGATAAGCTGAATGCTCAAAAGCTCAAACAAACCTGGTATGCTCAAAATCAAATGAACATATGGAGCAAGGTGGTTGCACTAGATTATATATAATTCGGTAAGGGTTACCCAGAACGTTTTTTAGTGCTCAGATAGATGAGAAGCATAGAGTTGCCATCACTCCCCATCTCTTTACCCCCCGTTCTTCGTAAGTATATTTTTGTATGTATAGTTCTTCTGACTCTATGGTTGACATCTCATGATGTATGGTAGATAAAAGGCAATACAGTACCCCTTGTCCAAATGTTGTACTCGGCAGGCCCTGTCAATGTGTCCAATGATCAGGGATGGTGAGGTGGCAGGGTACAGAACCAAATGGTGCAAATATCTCAGAAGGCCTGTAAACACCATCTTGGTTGTCAAGATAACCCCAGGACTAATTGGTATTTACTGCAAAAATAAACTCATATATGTTTATTTGCTTGCTTTGAAGCTTTGAAGTCTCAAGCTGTCTGTCTGGCAGCCACTCCCTTATCTGAGAGATGGATGGGACTGGGGAATGGACCTCTAAGCCAGGGGTTGATAATTGGGGCCAGCTTACGTGGCTAGCTTTTTATATAAGTAGCCCACATATGATTGGCCCGTCACAAACAAAGCCATGGTGCTTGCTGCTTCAGTGTCCATCCTGAGGTATAGTGGTAAGGAATCCTGCATTGCACTGCTGTATGTAAGCCTCTTGATATAAAGCACTAGAACTGATCACTTGGCCATTTTGTGCATATTTATTTGGAATCCCTGCAACTGAGTCCTTTGGGGCATCAGTCAATCCTTCGTCCTGGTCTGCATTTGGACCCATGGGACAAAACATGGTGTTGTAGTAGCATCTGGAAGGTACTACATCGCCTACCCCTGAAGTAAGCAAAATGTGAGGTGACACAGAGAGTGATGTCATATTGTTACATAATGTATTTACCACATTACTTGGAATAGGGGGACCGAGACAAGCACTGTGAGAAAATCCATGTCTCTCAAAGCATCTACTTGCATGTTAAACACTTGTGCATTGTAACACCTTAAAAAAATGTTTTTCCCCCCTCTAAAGATTTAACCAAAACATCCCTGAAGCTCAGCAGGAATGAGGCTGAGAAAAGGAAATCTATGAAGGTGAGTGATTCTTCTTGAAAAGTCAGCAAGGTCAAAATAGTTCAAGTTGTCAGTAACAGGTTATAGGACTTCTCACTTTTACATTTCTGTTGCTGATAGGGGATATATACATTATCAGCTTATGTTATATTAACAAGTACAGTATCTCTGTACTTATATATAAAACTCACCTTTCTGTGTCTTCACATTCTAAAATCAGTTAAGAAAAAAGCAAGGTATGTACCTCTCATCTAGTTTAGTCCAAAGTTCATACATACACAATATCCTTCATGGAAGCCAAGGCAGCATAGGTGTAATTCCCAGGCAGTTGCTACTCTGGCCAGAACTAAAGGTAAGGGTAAAGGTACCCCTGACCGTTAGGTCCAGTCGCAGATGACTCGGGTTGCGGCGCTCATCTCTCTCTATAGGCCAAGGGAGCCGCCATTTGTCCACAGACAGCTTCCGGGTCATGTGGCCAGCATGACTAAGCCGCTTCTGGCAAACCAGAGCAGCGCACAGAAACGCCATTTACCTTCCTGCCAGAGCTATTTATCTGCTTTCACTTTGACGTGCTTTCGAACTGCTAGGTGGGCAGGAGCTGGGACCAAACAACAGGAGCTCACCCCATCATGGGGATTTGAACTGCGGACCTTCTGATTGGCAAGCCCTAGGCACTGTGGTTTAGACCATGGTGCCACCCGCTACTTAGCTTCAACAAGATGGTGGCCACATATGCCATATGTGAGGTGTTTCAATTGCACACGATTTCACGCAAGTGCATGATAACCTGGAACGTAACCCCAGCGTAAATCAGAAGTTGCCTGTATACTGGATATGCTTCCGGGGGAGGGGGGGGAGCAGGGTTGGCACTAATTACAAGTTTGATATTAGGTTTGACTGCTAGTAGAGAACTAAATCAGAATCTATACAGTCGGATCAATTGAACCATGAGATTATCTGTGAATGCCAGACATGCTAAAAGAAAAATTATACGGTTGCTTTCAGCAGAACTAGATAGCAAATTAAGCTTATTTCCAGAGAACTACCCATATCCATAGTAAAACTAATTTACAGATATGCAAACTTTCTTCCTTACCTTCAATAGCTTTTTAAAAAACTTCTTTATTTTTCAAGAATGTTGATATTCTACATTTACCAGCTTCACAGAACAGTTGAAACAGTGGAATCTGCCTTATACTGAGTCAGACCATTGGTTCATCCAACCTAGTGTGTGTGTGTGTGTGTGTGTGTGTGTATATATATATATAGTTTTATATAAATCATTTTTATTAGTTTTCCAATAAAAACATCCAATTAACAAATCCATCAAATCATAATCCAATTAAAAATAATAAAATAAAATAAAAAACAGCCAAATTACAATCCAAATTATTAATTATTAATTTTTCAGGCTTCCCATACTCTGGACCTCTGAAGTATATCTCCAATATTTTCATTTCTCCCTTCTTCTTGTTGTTCTCATATTTCCCACATTCCGATCTTAACGCTTTAAAGTTCCCTGTCCCTGGCTGTGCAATTCTCAATCATGTCAGAGATCATATATCCTTTCATCCATCGGGTACAGTTTTATTTGTGTATATATATTTTTTCAACTGTCAATTTGCCAGCACAGCTTTTCCTGACTTCATTCCAATCTTCCAATCCAGGCTGTTGTCCAAGCCTGTCATTTGAAGTTTAATGACGCAGTAACTCCCAAGTTGTTAAATTGTTACTGTTCACGATAAATTCCCAACGTTAAGTTGTTAAGCATACTGTTTGCAATATTGCAATGTAAATGAACTGTATTTCACAGATGTAAGTCATTTGGTGATCGATCAGCTTTCCCAGAGACCACACAACCCACCCCGGGCCCTAGAAAGAGGGTTGCTAGACATCCACTTAGCCTTCTCTCTCGCTCATAATGAAGAAATTCTGCAAACAGATGCACTGTATGTTGTCCCAAATTGTTATCTCAAGTCATTATAAAGTCAGCTAGCAAGTACCCTCGAAAAAGGGAGGAATTCTGTGAGAGTGACTTTCGGAGAGTGCAAGCCATGCCGTTCTCTAGGACCCAGCGTCCTTGTTGCTTGCACCTTGATGCCAGCTGACAAATCTTGGACAATCTGCAGATCTATGAGACAGTCCTCCCCCACCCTGGGGAGTCCGTCAGGGCTAATTACCCCCATATCAACCCTGAATTACTGGCACGGCTAAAGTCTGATCGTGTGGGAGTCGGCCATTTCTCACCACCAGAAACAGTAAGCTGTCTCTGGGGTTTTCTTTTAAGTAGATTCTTTTAAGAGCAACAAATCCTCACTGTTGCAGGGCTGCCATACATCTGGGTCTTCCCAGGCATTAATGGGATTTCAAAGGTAGAATTGACATCCGGGGGTCTGTCTTGGATCTTAGGCAAGTCAATAGAAAAATTGTGCAAGTTTTCCTTAAAAAAGCTCAGTTACAGGTGGGTAGCCGTGTTGGTCTGCCATAGTCAAAACAAAATCAAAAATTCTTTCCAGTAGCACCTTAGAGACCAACTGAGTTTGTTCTTGGTATGAGCTTTCGTGTGCAGTTTTCCATACCTATCAGCTGATCACCCATTCCCACCACCCTTCTGAGTAATACCCCTCCCCACTCCCTCACTATATTTAAGGATCTGGTGACTTCTGTTTCAGTGTATCTGAAGAAGTGTGCATGCACACGAAAGCTCATACCAAGAACAAACTCAGTTGGTCTCTAAGGTGCTACTGGAAAGAATTTTTGATTTTGTTTTAAAAAAGCTCAACAACTTTTGGGGTGTCCTGAACTATGGCAACCCTACACTGTTGGAACTCTTTTTATACTTTATTATAGCCAAGATTTATTAAGCTTTTCGTCCTTTTTTCCCCTCCTCAGAAGAAGGCACAGCAAAAAAAGCCTCCCCAACCAAGACCTCCACCACCACCCAACTGTGTGCCTACTTGGTCAAGCTGCAAGCCACCATCTCGTCCCTGCTGCGATTTTTGTGCCTTCTGTCACTGCCGACTATTTCAGACAGTCTGCTACTGCCGTATGGGAAACCCAAACTGCTAAATCAAAAACCAGGGATGCCACGGGGACTCTGTGTCTTATTAGACACACAGTGTGTCTTCTAGACCTCTTTGTCTTATGTGCATTGCAAAGGAAGCCAAGAAGGTTTGAAGCTGGCTGGCTTTTACTCCCTCCCAACCTGCATGAATTATGGGATATATTTCATGATGTAAATGCTGTCATAAACAAGACAGCCACTGCCCTAGCAAGTATGACAAGGAATGGAAAGAAAAGAGATGCAGCCTGACGGCCTGAAAGGGTATTTACAAGAGAGGTGAAAAGAAGCAGATTTCATGTCAAGAAGGAATTATATCTCTCCTCAGAAGTGGCATTATATTGCACTTTACAAGTTTGAATGAGAAACGCAGGCCACTGACTAGCTACAAAAGGCACATTCCAGAAAGTCAGCCATGTAGCAATAAAAAAGATTTTTAAATAGTATAGGGCAGATGGAGACAAGCTACTGCTCAGTCTTTTATAGTTAGCTCTCTGTCAAGTGTGGAAGATAAAAGCCTGTTGAAACTGCCAACCCAAGGTCCTAGAAAACAGTGGCCCTTACCCAAATTATTATGACCAATGTATCTCCTTTGAAGCAGGGAGCATGGCCGCACTTAGTTCCACAGATAACCTACTGAATAGTATGATATCAACACAACATGCCACAAATCCGGCTGATCCTATTTACCACAGTGGCTAACCATATGCCTATGGGAATCCTACAAGCAAGATACAAAGGTAATAGACCTCTCCTGCTGTTGTCCGCAACAACTGGTAGTCAGAGGTGCACTGCTTTGGTAACAAAAGGTAACAAAAGGCTATTGTGCCTAATAGCCATTAATGGTTTTTACCCATATAGAAATCATAGAGTTGGAAGGAACCCTGAGGATCATCTACCAGGCATATCCAACTCCCAAGAGACTGTGATCTACTCCCAGTATAAAAAAACTGGCAGTGATCTACCCATTGTCATTGGAGGGAGGAGGAGCATGCATGGGGTGAGTTGGCTGCCCAGAATTGTTGAGCTTTTTTTTTTTTAGGAGGGAAGTACCCAGAGTTGTTGAACTTTTGGGGGGAGGATTGCACAGAGTTTTTTAGTTTTTTTCCACATAACTTTTTGTACACGATAAGGATCCTGTGATCTACCAGGATCAGCTGAGGATCTACCGGTAGATAGATCTACTGGTTGGACATCCCTAATCCAACCCCCTGCAATGGAGGAATATGCCTTACGGAGATCAGACTTGCAACCTTGGTGTTATCAGCGCCACACTCTAACCAACTGAGCTATCCTTCATGAATTTGTCCAACCCTTTTTATTAAAACCATCACAATTGGTGCCAGTCGCCACATCACAAACTACATTTACTTCCCATTGTGCAAAAATGCACTCCTTTCATTCTTTTATTTTTTAAAAAATAAATACATTCTATCACTACAGCAAATCTCTTCTCAATATCACCACTTTTAGGTAGCCTGTGCTAAAATAGATATGATTTATGTACCAAATTAACCCAAACTCTGTCCCAAAAATACCTGGGCTCTGCAGGCTGTGTTGATTAAGCAGGTTTTCTTGCTTAATCTATACAGGTTAATCAACACATCTGCCAGCGATGGGTACTTTCCAAGAACTCTGCAGTGCAGTTTCCCCCTCCCAGACCTACAATTCCAGGTACTTTTCATAAACTACAGTTCCCAGGATTCTTCGGAATAAGTCATGTGCTTTAAATGACTGTTTGAATATTCTTTAAACATACAGTGTGGATCTGTCGGGATGAGGAATGGGACAGGGCAGCAAAGCAATCTGTCAGGCAGAAATACAAAGCGAAATAGAAAGAGAGAAAGGAAACTTAAATGGAGATGAAAACACTGAATAAGGAAAGAAGGAAGGGAAGAAAATAAGGCACTGGTCGTTAGCAACAACAGTTTAAAATTAGAAAATAAAGTTTAGGAGCTTAAGTAAATAGAAAGTAAATGTTATGTATTGAAGTTCTCACCTTGGCCACCAGGGGTGTGTGTATATAGTTTATTCTGCTGCTGTTTTCACTCAGGTCAGCTTATGCAAATGAAGGATTAGAAACTGACACTCAGGGATTGGTTAGCTGCAGAATGTTGTTACTGTTGCGTTGTAGCTGAGTTCTATATAAGCTGGTGGCTGAGGCCTCCAGCTCAGTTCTGTTCCAGCCTGCAAATAAATAAGAGCTGTTTTGGAAATCGCTGTGTCGTCTGCTGTGTCCATCCACAACTTAACACTGGCGACGAGGATGGGATTATGGACATCAGAACACAGACAGCACACAGCCAGTCTCAGAGCAAGGGCAAATCACTGAGCTGAATCACCGAGCTGAATCACTGAGCTGAAACGCTGAGCGAAATCACTGAACAGAACCAACTCAGAGCTGCCCGTTCTGGCTAGAGCACTGTGTTCCATCCATCGCCCACCGCGTCGGCATCGGAATCATGGCTACACTAGTGCCTCTACCGCCTTTCGCCCCGACCTCTGAATCATGGGACTCATATCTCGCTCGGTTCGAATGCTACCTTCAAGCAAACGAGCTAACAGAGGTATCAGAGGAGCGGAAGCGAGGCCTTTTCCTCAGCCTCTGCGGGCCCGAAGTGTTTGAGACGGCCAGAGTTTTAGTCGCTCCACTCGCAGTTCACAGAGCACCGTGGGACGCGCTACAAGCGAAGCTACGCGGCCACTACGCGCCCAAGCCTTCCAAAATTGCGGCCCGCCACGCCTTTTACCACCGGAACCAGGCAGAGGGGGAGTCGATCAACGACTACGTCGCCGCCCTCCGAAAGGCCGCATTAGCCTGCGAGTTCCGAGACTTAGACGATGCCATGATGGATCGGATCGTCTGCGGGGTCTGGGACAACCGTCTGCAACGGCGTCTCCTTGCCAAGCCAGACCTCACGCTGCAGAAGGCCATCGAGGAGGCTGCGGCCTCAGAAGCGGCTGAACTCTCCGCCCAAGAGATCCGCAAGGCTAGCAGCCCGCGTCCTACAAAAAAGCCAATCGCTGTACACCATGAAGAGGCTAGCAGCGACGAGGCATCAACCAGCGAAGACGATGACGTGCACCAGACGAAGCGGGAACGCGGGAAATTCAAACAGAAGTCCAAGGGCCAATCAGAATGCGCCGGCTGTGGAGGCGACCACCCCCGCGTCAAATGCCGATTCAGAGACGCCATCTGCCGGCAGTGCTCCAGAAGGGGTCACATCGCCAAAGTCTGCCGATCTACGCCATCAAGCACAGCCTCTTCACCACCTCGCAAGTCCAAGTCGTCAACCCGGTCCACAAACAGTAACTGTTTCGCTCTCACCAACTGTTGCTGCTCATCCGGAACCACGATTGGACAAACCGACGCGCCTACGCGACGCAAACTACACATCACGGTGCTCATCGAAGGAGCTCCGTGTGACATGGAGATCGACACCGGGTCTGCCCTGTCCGTTGTGTCCTGGAGCACTATCAAAAGACTTGTGCCCAGGCTTTCTAAGAGGCAGCTTGACCGACACCGTGTACACCTGAGGGACTACCAGGGAAACGACATTCCCGTGACGGGCGTCGGCCAGTTCCAGGTCAAGTTCAAAAATTTCTCGGGCCCACTCCGACTCGTGGTAGTTGAAGACCCGCGGCCCAGCCTCCTAGGGCTAGAATGGTTTGGCGCCCTCGGCCTGGAAGTCACCGGCATCAACTGCATCTCCAACGCGGAAGTGGAAAAGTTAACTAAAGAATATGCCGAGGTTTTCGATGGCACCTTGGGCCAATATACAGGCACACCCATCTCCTTTAGCCTTGATCCACAAGTAGCTCCAATCAAGCTAAAGCCACGCCGGGTTCCGTTCGCCCTCAAGGCTAAGGTGGACGAACAACTGGACAAATTAATCGCGCAAGGGGTTTTGGAGCCGGTCGACCATGCCAAGTGGGAAACGCCTATCGTCACACCTGTCAAGCCGGATGGGTCGGTGAGGATATGCGCAGACTACAAGTGCACGATCAACAAGGCGCTTCAGCAGCACGCTTATCCAGTTCCCGTCGTCCAACACCTGCTGCATTCTTTGGGCGAAGGCAAGGTCTTTGCTAAGCTGGACCTTGCCCAAGCCTATCAACAACTGCCTGTTGACGACGCCACCGCTGAAGCTCAGACGATCGTCACCCACCGAGGAGCGTTCCGATGCCGCCGACTACAGTTCGGGGTGAGCGTGGCTCCTGGCATCTTTCAAAGCCTCATGGAGCGCCTCCTGCAGGGACTGCCAGGCGTGGTACCATATTTCGATGATGTACTGGTATCCGCAGACTCAAATCAGCAGCTGTTCGAGCGCCTCCGCGCCGTGCTGACCAGGTTCCAGGAGGCCGGACTCAAGGTGAAGAAAGAAAAGTGCCAGATTGCCGTTCCGCAGGTGGAGTTCCTGGGCTACCTTATCAATGCCTCTGGTCTTCACCCAACGGCATCCAAAATCCGGGCCATCCAGGAGGCCCCGATCCCAAAGAACAAGACCGAGTTGCAGGCGTTCCTGGGGCTGCTAAACTTCTACAATATGTTCCTGCCCCACAAAGCAACACTAGCTGAGCCTCTCCACCGCCTGCTCAGCACGAAGGCGCCATGGTCCTGGGGTCATCGGGAGACAGCGGCCTTCAACGCAGTCAAGTCCCTCCTCTCCTCAGACAGTGTGCTGGTGCAGTACAGTGAAGCCAGGCCACTGGTCCTCGCCTGTGACGCCTCGCCCTTTGGCATCGGTGCAGTCCTCAGTCACCGGTTCCCGGATGGGAGGGAAGCACCACTTGCTTACTTCTCTCGAACGCTGTCTCCGGCGGAACGGAATTACAGCCAGCTCGACAAGGAGGCACTGGCGCTTGTGGCTGGAGTGAAGAGGTTCCACGAATATCTCTACGGGAGAACCTTTGACCTCATCACTGACCACAAGCCGCTCCTGGGCCTCCTTGCAGGTGACAGACCAACTCCACCATCCTCTCGCCACGCATGCTGCGATGGACTGTTTTTCTGGCAGCCTACAGCTATCAGCTCATCCATCGCCCGGGAAAGTCGCTGGGCCATGCTGACGCCCTCAGTCGTTGCCCTCTTCCGGCGTTTGTGGAAGACCCAGCTCCTGCTTCATCGGTACTCCTGCTTGAGGACCTCCAGCTGCACCAGTGTCGGCTGCCGATGTGGCCTCCGCATCTTCCCAGGACCGCACCATCAGACGTGTGCTCAACTGGGTGTGGAGGGGGTGGCCAGAAGGGCCATTCACACCTGAGTTCCAGCCATTTGCAACCAGACAGCATGAGCTCTCGGCTCATCGCGGCTGCCTACTGTGGGGAGACCGAGTCGTGGTTCCCCAAAGACTCCGCCAACGCGTCCTTGAGGCTCTGCACATCGGCCACCCAGGGATCGTTAAAATGAAGGCGTTGGCTCGGTGTTACGTTTGGTGGCCTAACATGGACGATGCCATCACCTCCTGGGTTGCCTCCTGTCAAGCGTGTCAAGAATCGAGACCTGCACCACCGGCAGCTAAGGGCAACACCTGGGAGACGCCAAAGGCACCCTGGTCGAGAGTGCACATTGACCTTGCTGGCCCTTTTCATGGCCGGACCTTTATGGTAGTGGTGGACGCTTATTCCAAATGGCTGGAGGTGGCTCTGATGCCCTCCACCACTACCGAAGCCATAGTCCGGGTGCTGCGGGGCCTATTTGCAACGCATGGATGTCCTGATGTCCTCGTCTCCGACAACGGGCCACAGTTCACATCAGGCGCTTTTGAAAGGTACCTCTTGGGGCTAGGCATCCGCCACGCCCTAACAGCACCATTCCACCCGGCCAGCAACGGACAGGCAGAAAGAATGGTGCGCTCAGCGAAAGAGGCACTGGCACGCCTGGACCAGAAGGACTGGCATGAGCGGGTTACGGAATACTTGCTCGTGCAACACATTACCCCGCATGCAGCCACAGGGCGGAGTCCAGCTGAACTGCTTATGGGCCGTCGCCTCAGATCTCCGCTCGACCGGTTGCATCCAGACTTCGGGGTAGCCGAGCCCCCGGGCGGTGCTAACGCACCAAGGTCTTTCATTCCCGGGGATAAGGTTTTTGCCAGAAACTACGTGGGTGACATTCCTTGGGTGCCGGCCACGATAGTGGGAGTCACTGGGCCCCGTTCATATCAGGTGGCACTTGAGGACGGGCGTTTGTGGCGCCGGCACATAGACCAACTGAGGCGCCGGGTTGGGACTTTGGACGATACCGCAGTACCCTCAACGGCAGCCTCAGCTCCAGAACCGACACCATTGGAAGGCGAGGCTCCATCTACACCCCCTTCACAAACTGCGGACATGGAGCCAAGCCGAGCCACTGCAGGGGTTTTGCCTGACTCCCTTGAGACGCCGACCACTGCCTTGCCTGAATGTCCACCAAGTCCGATCGTGACAGGCCTTCCAACAGCAGCGGAGCCGGAGACCTCAGGCCCAACGACACCATTGGTAGCACAGCAGTCGCAACGGGACTCGGGCAGCCAACCGGGCTCTGATACTGGCCCACGGCGGTCAGGTAGGGCTCACAAACGCCCAGCGTATCTAAAAGACTATGTTACACACAATTTGCACACATAATGCTGCATTGTAAATTGAACTATTATGCTATGTGCTTTAATGAATATTGCTGTATATAATGGAACCACTATGCTTGTAACCTAATGCCTTATCTCGGTGGGGAGGGGTGTTATGTATTGAAGTTCTCACCTTGGCCACCAGGGGTGTGTGTATATAGTTTATTCTGCTGCTGTTTTCACTCAGGTCAGCTTATGCAAATGAAGGATTAGAAACTGACACTCAGGGATTGGTTAGCTGCAGAATGTTGTTACTGTTGCGTTGTAGCTGAGTTCTATATAAGCTGGTGGCTGAGGCCTCCAGCTCAGTTCTGTTCCAGCCTGCAAATAAATAAGAGCTGTTTTGGAAATCGCTGTGTCGTCTGCTGTGTCCATCCACAACTTAACAGTAAAGATATGAATGTGAGCAGAAATAGAATTATGTGAGGAAAATCATATAATTATACAGTTGGAAGGGACTAGACATGAAGAGACCTGAGGAAAAATGGGGGGGGGCGGTGACCCAAGGTTTTTTTCTGGTTTTTTCCAAACAGAAAAAACGACTTTCGGGGGAAATGGAAAAAACCCTCGTTTCTTACCCCCCCCCAAATTTTTTTTCCAGGCTTTTCCCCAGGCCTTCCCATCTCTAGAAGGCACCCCAACGGTCATCTAGACCAACCTAACTGCATTGCAGGAATCTCCACCAACCGTCAGCTATGAAGAAAGGGAACATTTAGCAACTTTAAAATATATGGGGGGGGGAGAACAGTGAAAGAATAAGGGGGGATTAATGGTATATGTTGAATTTGTATTGCATAAATAATAGGCATTAATGACAAATCAATAAAAATAGCATTTCTTATGCTATGTTTCTTTTTGGGATTAAAAAAAAATATTTCCACATGCACTATCAGAGAAAAATAGCAACAACACAGAAGATCCATACAGTATAGAGGAGGAGGAGGAGGAGCATATACCAGTAAATATACGGTACTTAAAAAAATAATGTAAAAAAATCTATAAACTGCCTTAGGAAACATAGACATTCTTGTTTTATGACCAAAAAGAGTGGAGCAAATTGAATAAAAGAGGTGATAAGGGAAAACACTTCAAGTTTACTTGAAGTTGATAAATAAATAGTCTTATAAAGTCTTTGAATTATTTATTAGCTTCAAATAAACCTGATTCCCCCCCCCTTTATTTCAAGTTTACTTAAAGCTGACTAATATTCTTTGGGCTACTTATTAGCTTCAAGTAAACATGAAATGGTCTCCCTTCTGAGAGGGCAGGCCCAAATCACTTTTCTGCCTTAGGTAGAACAGGAAACGTCACTTCAACCTTCCCAGTCAAGGTGCATTGTAACTTTGGCTGGTTTAGTTATTTTGTCTACTAAATCAGATAATCCCATAGGTGCCTCCCACCCCCCCACCGCCCGCGCCCCTGGAGTATAAATACAACAAGTACTGTATATAAATTAACATTTTTTCTGACCTTGCATAACATGCAAAATCAGTTGCCTGAGGGAGCTGTCCCCCGCCTCACTCTGCTTAATGGTGAGACCGGTCCTGAAAGCAAAATTAAATGAAGTTATATGAGGAAAATAAAACTGAGGAAGGAAGGAAAGGGAACACTTCTTTTAAAAAAATGAACCAATGTTGGCATACGGTGAATAAAGCAAAATAACTATAGATATAGAACCAGTTACAGGTAGGTAGCCGTGTTGGTCTGCCATAGTCAAAACAAAATAAAAAATAAAAAAAATCCTTCCAGTAGCACCTTAGAGACCAACTAAGTTTGTTCTTGGTATGAGCTTTTGTGTGCATGCACACTTCTTCAGATATCTGAAGAAGTGTGCATGCACACGAAAGCTCATACCAAGAACAAACTTAATTGGTCTCTAGGAAGGAATTTTTTTATTTTTTATTTTGTTTTGACTATAGATATAGAACGTTTGTACAGCAGGCAGAAGATAACCAAGGGAAATAAGATTGCTTATACCCAAGTAAGGTAAAGGGACCCCTGACCATTAGGTCCAGTCACGGACGACTCTGGGGTTGTGGTGCTCATCTCGCTTTACTGGCCGAGGGAGCCGGCATACAGCTTCCAGGTCATGTGGCCAGCATGACTAAGCCACTTCTGGTGAACCAGAGCAGCGCACGGAAACGCTGTTTACCTTCCCACCAGAGCGGTACCTATTTATCTACTTGCACTTGTGCTTTCGAACTGCTAGGTTGGCAGGAGCTGGGACCGAGCAACGGGAGCTCACACCGTTGCGGAGATTCAAACCGCTGACCTTCTGATTGGCAAGCCCTAGGCTCAGTGTTTTAACCCACAGCGCCATCCGTGTCCCACTTTATACCCAAGTAGTACCCCTGTATTGAAAA
>OFHU01002330.1:0-65259 GCA_900245905.1 Lacerta viridis | reverse complement strand
AAATATAATTTTATTCTATGGCAGGATGCAATCAGCATGAAATTATAAAAATGCTTCAACATTTTAAGAACAATATAAAAAGCAGCACAATATTACATCTCAGATCAGCTCTAAACACTGTTGAACACACCTGGAAGCAGCAGTTGTAGATGGTGTGGTGCATCTGTGCTGCTCACCTGACCCCCTTCTAGCTGCATCACTGCCGCAAATTGGGACAGAGAGGAGCAGCAGCAAGCTTGATGCGATGCAAAAACGCCGATCGAACCAATCCAGCATTCCTGCCAATGCATTTGCACCACGCCTGCCTTTTTACTGGCTCCTCCTCTCCCTTTTATTTTGCAGCAGCAATGCAGCCAGAAGGGAGACAGGTGAGCATTGCAGCCCCACCACACCATCTGCTACTGCAAATCAGTAATAATTTAATTATTAGACATTTTAACAAAAACTGGGTTTACATAAAGGCTTCAGGGCCTGCTTAAAAGAAAGCTGGGAGGTGATCAGCATACTTCTTTTGGGAGGTAGTTCCACATGTATGGGGCCACCACTGAGTATGTCCAATCTGATATACTCCAAGTTCATGATTCTATCTGCTCCTATGACTTTTCTTTTCTTTCTTTTTTATTAAAGATTTTCTTGATTTACAAAAGTGTGTGCAATGTCTCTCTCGTATTTTTTCCATGTAACATTTTTACAAATCAGTTTTGGTTGTTGAGACATTAGGGAGAGAAGGGGAAAGAGGTGGGTGGGATGGGGGGATGAGTGAGGTGGGGTGACAATGTTTCTATTTTCCTTAATATATGTAGGGTGTGGTGTCAGTGTTGTTTGTGTAGGTTGTTCGCTTGTGCTTCTTTGGCTGTGAGAGAGGTCGGGATTGGCATAGGGTGGTTGGTGTTCATTTGTGGTTGGATGTGGTGATCTTTGGTTTCCTGTGTGAGTGGGGTGGGCGGGTGTTTTTGATCAGGTTAGCCATATTGATTTGTATGCTGTCGGTAGATTTTTGTCATTGTCTTGTTGGGCTGTGTGTGTGATGAAGGGGAACCATACCGGGGTGAAGGTGTCTTCTTCTGTTTGTCCCCATGTCAGTTTCAGGTTACTGGTTAGTTTTTCTAGTAGGGCTGTTTCCCATACTACTTGGTACCATTGGTCCATGCTTACTCCTGACAGGTCTTTCCAGTGTCTGGTTATGATGTTTCTGGCTGCTGAGAGTAGATGGGTTATGAGTTCTTTGTGTTGTAAGTGGGCATTATTGTCTTGGAAGATGTTTAGTAAGACTACTTCTGGGGTGGTTTCTAGCACTTGCTAGGTTATTTTACATATTTCTCAGACGGTTGTTGTCCTGAATGGTTGGATTTGGGGGCACACCCACCACACGTGGAAGTATGTGACTGTGGAGGTGCACTTTGGTGAGGTTCCTGGGCGTATTAGCATAAATTTTCTTGGCATTAGATGCCACCTGTAGGTTAGTTTTAGGGTGAGTTCTCTTCTTTTCGTTGATATGGATTTAAAGGGGGGTTTAGACCACATTCTGGGTCCATTGGGTGGGGTTGATTTCATATCCTATGTCATCCTCCCATTGTTTTTTTAGTATGTCTAGGGAGCTCGTGGGATTTTGACGTTAACACCCAGGAAGGCTCATAAGGATGGTAATCTGCTCCCAAGCTGCATAGGGTTTTCAAGGTCAACACCATCACTTTATACTACAGCTATAGGGACTGAAGTTAAATTATGGGGTTGTTATGTCAACAAGGCCATAGTCGTGTCCTAGAAAAGACATCTGTTTAAGCCATGAACACAGGGTGATAACAGAATGACAGATAATTCTTAGCATTCAGTACAGTGCCAGTACAAAGATTTCTAGCTCTTGTGACTAACCTTTGTGTTCCCTACTTGGTACGTTTTCTTTTTCCATTCAAATTGTGGTGAAAGGGTCCCTAAAGCACTGCATATGTGTCAGCATTCAAAACAATATTTGTAAATCTGGTGTAGCTTTTTT
The DNA here is from genome assembly GCA_900245905.1 of Lacerta viridis. Lineage (NCBI taxonomy): Eukaryota > Metazoa > Chordata > Lepidosauria > Squamata > Lacertidae > Lacerta > Lacerta viridis. Next base: position 63,266 of record OFHU01002330.1, on the reverse strand, counting down.
ATATTTCTAGTTGGCCAAAATGATGCCTGCTGATTCTTTTATTGGACAAAATTTTGTTGTTAAGAGATACACATCTGCTATTTGAAAGACACTTCAAAGAAGTTGTTTTGCAAGGTTATCCTAGAACCCTATGCAGCCCATATGAGTCCTGTCCTGCTATCATTGTGAAGTCCCTCAGCCCCCAACATCCATGCATTTGAACATCATTTATCTCCCTAAAGGTCCTACTATGTGATCTGTGCATTTCCTTGGGGTCTAAACATGTTGATCTCCATGCACTTAGATCTCACTCCTGGGAAAATATGCCACTTTGCCACATGGGCATCAGGAGCCAGATGGGCCATGCTTGATGGCAACAGGGCAGCCAAATAGGATGTAAAGATCTTGGGCTGGCAAGCCAGCTCCAATAAGAGTTAATGAGCCTCTGGCAGGTTTATGGCAGGTTTATTTACAATTAACAAAGAGAGAGCAGCACCGAGCCCACCGTTCTTGCTTACGAGTTGCTCACTCTGAGTCTCTGCCCTTTCCAAAACACGAAGGGTTCCAAAGTCTAGTCCTTCCTCTCTTGTCTTTCTATTGCATTTTAGCCCTTTCAGCTCTCCTGGTTTGAGGAGAAGGTGGATGGACTCCCCCCCCCCCGCTCTGAAAAGAAGAGTCCTCTAATTGCTGCCTCCCTCCTGGTTACATAGCAACCCCCTCAAGGTCATCTATTCCTTCCCCCCTCGACTGTGAGCTTTCTGAGTTTGTTGCTCTATCCGCATCTGGAAACTCTGGAGGAAGGGGGGGCAAACTAACCTACTCCTGCCATATCTGTGACTGCATTCCCTCATCTCCAGAGTCAGACTCTTCCCAAGCGTTCGGGTCAGCTACGTCCCTGACATAGGAACTCAATACGTGAGTAATATGTTGCCTCTGATATCCACAATGTGAGTTTTTGAATGTGAAGAAACCTTTTTTAAAAATAGATACACTTATCAATAAAATGAAAGCTGACAGTGCCTAGAATAGGTGCTACCCAGGCTTGGGGGCACTTCTTTATTCACCAGGGAGCAGCCATGCATATTCAGGAGTGGCTAACTGGTACTAGGCATTTAAAACAGGTTCAGATATCAACATAGGGCATGACATAATGGAAAAGGATTTGTGTGCTTGTTATCTTTTGTGAGATATTTCTTTCCCGCGGGTGCATCATATTAATATGCAACATATAGTAGTAAACCAAGGGCCTTCACATAAATTGTTCAGACTGTGGCAGGAATCCACCCAGCACTTATAGGAAAAATGTGGCGTGATCTACTGGTCAATCGCGGGGTGTCCCTGGTTGATCCTGGTTGATCTGTGGATCCTCAGCAATAAATAAATAACTAAATCGCTCAACAGCTTTGGCTCTCTAAAAAATCCAATGGGTAGATTGCTGTCAGTTTATTTATAGTGTGAATAGATCACAGTCTCTTGGAAGTTGGACACCCCTGTCTTAGAGTAATCAAATGGAAGTTTAACACCTGGCATGATAAAAGTCTGTAATTTTATCAGGACAAGTTATTTGTTGTTTACTGTTGTAACAGTTGTTTTCTCAAAATTTATCTTCTGTACCATGAAAATAAATAAAAACAGTATATAACAACAACAACAACAACAACAACAACAACAACAACAACAACAACGGGATAGTAGAAATAGTCCATGGGAATGGCTTAGTAAAAGAAAACAACAACTAACACTTGAACCAATATAATTATCTGAACCACAAAATGGTAGATTCTTTTATTTTATGTTCCGCAAACTAGTACTGTCACTTTTGCAAACCATGAACTTCCGTTGCTACCTTTCATGAGCTTGTCATTTTACTTTACTTTATTTTATTGTCCTCTGTGGAAGTCCTGGTGTCCCAGGGGTTGGAAAATCTACCTGCGCTATGGGCAATGTGAAATGCTTGATGGTGATCCCTACAGTTTGCTTCTCGTCAGTTTAACAAACGCTGGTGGAACAGCAGGGAGTGCAGTTAGAGACAGGACTTTCCTTGGCAAACTGCAGTTCAGAAAGAGAAGGAAACATCAATTCTCTTCTGTTCCTGAACCTTCAGACTCTGACAGAATCCAAAGTGTGCAATATCACTGACTGCTATACACAAAATACAGTAGGTGAAAATCTGGAGGACGAAAAAGTGATATACAACAATAAGGTGTTAAGTTATATTCCTACCAAAATTGAGTTACTGTGCAAAAACAAGAGCCAACCAAGAATAAAGTGTGGAGTATTCCTACCTGCCTTCAAGCAATGGGTGAGTCAAATCCCACATCTTATTCTGCAAGACTTTTTCTCCATCTTTGATCAACATGCTGGGATTTTCCTGGATGCTGAATCATGAGAGAACAATAGGTTTGCCACTTGTACCTGTAGCAGCATGTACAAGGGGGTATTAAATTTACAAATGTGCCTGCAGTAGAGAAGTAATCTCAAATATTTGTCATGCCTAACTAGCAGTTAAAATGACAGTTGTGATCCTAAACTACCTCCTTAGCATTAAGACAAACTGAAGTTAATAGCTCTTTTTCTTTGAAGGAAATTTGGTTTAGGATATGTGTAAAAGTCTTTTCATTTAATACTGGCTCCTTCTGACCTGTGCTGACACTTGCTCTTGATCAATCTGATCAAGAAGAAGTATATTTGAAGCAACTTTCTATTGTATATATTTTAGGTCCATTTCCAACAATTGTGTTCTGAGTTGCTTGTCTCCATTCTCTGTTCATTTTATCCTGCCTTATTTCAGATGGCTATTTCTACCATCTACTTCTGCTACTCTTTCTCATAATCTTTCTCCTTCAGCCAGAAATATTCTCTGTTCTCTACTCAGCTCAACAATTCATGCAATGTCCTTGCTTACTTACCAGAAAAGTTTGTATTGGTGGTTTTTTTTTGTTTTTTTGCTGGCTTTTGTTCTGGATTGTCCCTCTGACTGAAAAGTTGTATTTCCCCCCCCCCCACACTTTTACTTCAATTTTTTGTCCTTTTTTAAAACAAGCTATCATATTTTGTTTCCATGAAGCCCAACTCTAATCCTCAAGTCTGGCTCTAAACAAGGTGCCAGAAGAAGAAGCCACAAGCAGTCAGGACGACTGAGCAGCGGTGAGTGAGAAGGATCTCCAAGGTAGGCAAGAAACCATGTCCCAGCCATATCTAGGCAACTGGAAGCTGGCTCCCGCAAAATGCTGTGACCATTAGAAGCCTTTGCCCCAAAGCAAGGCCTACCATATTAAAAAGGGGTGGGTAACCCTTTTCAGCTCCCAAGGACTGCATAGGCAAACCTTCAAGAGGTGACACGCTCAAGATAGGCGGGATCTGAGGCAATGGGCCTCTTGTCTTCACAGTAGGCTACATTCCAACCACACAAATGCCAGGTTTCCACACATCCACTTCTCTCCATCCAGGTAAGCATCATCACAGTAGCAGGACTGGTGAGATGTGTAACCAAGGGAGATGGGACAGGGCATTGCAAAAGAGCATGGCCTCAAGAGAGTCCCAAGGGATGGACAGGGAGGCTAGGGGGCCACATTCAGACCCTGGGCTTGAGGCTCCTCACCTCTCCTGATATAAAGAAGCATGTGGGAATCAGTAAAAGTTTAAAGCTGCATCTACATGGCAGCTTTTTTCCAAATTAAGTTTGAGCATTCATACAATGTAAAAGCCACTTCCAGAACTATAGTGCAATATAGCGGATCAATGGTAGAATACATTGCAAGCTTAGCACTCATTTCTAAATCATTTGCAAACTTCCAGATTTTTTTTTCTTCTGGAAGGAAATAACATGGAAATGACCACCAAACTTGCACAATATTCCACTATATTGAACATCCTGTGAAAACTCAAATAGAATGCGGAACTTAACAGTTAGGGGAAAGTCCTGAAAACTGAATAAACTGCCACGTGGATGCAGCAGCTTTAGCAAGCAGAAAGACACCAGGACATAAAAGAAACCAAATCCCCTTCAGTCCCTTCCAAGGACTTCCTTAAAGCAAACCTCTGGACTAGTTATGTAGATTGTTTTAAATTTTGCTCTGTTGGCAAAAAAGAAAAGAAAAGAAAAACAGGAAAGGGAAGCAATTATAAAAAACCATTCTAAATGGCACAAAAGGGCCCTGAGAAATTCTGGTGTTCTAGTTGTCACTAGTTATGTATCCATCAGATATATTGTGCCCCTTACCCCCATGAAAACTTCATTGGCCTTTAATGAAATTGTCAAGGATCTTCCCAGGTGCTGCTCATGAGTAACTACTAAGACTCCTTTGAAGAACTGAAGTTATTTATTAAGCATAGCTATTTACAAGCGGAGCTAGTTAAAAACATGACCGTTCAATCACTATCAGAATCCGGAAGTACATTCCTTCTGCTACCCGCCCAACACCAGATCTTCGGCACCCTGAAACGATGTCTCCTGGGTCCTCTAGCCCCCCTGCGCTGTGCCTGTGTCGGAAGCTGTGGGCTTGTCTGACTGGTGGTGCTGTGTCTTTCAGCAGTGTCCCGGAGCCCTTGCTCCTCTCCCTCGCTTGGAGACGATTCCTGTGATAGATTGGATGAGGAGGAGGAGGAGGAGGAGTCCGTCTGCAAAAGGGGTCCGGGCTCCCTATAGCTTCGTGAGCTGTCTCCCCTTGAAGAGCAGCTTTCCCTGCCCTGCTCCTGAGCAGGGCTTTCTCTCCCCCTCTCCTCATGAGTAGCTGGGCTACTCCTGACAGAAATAATCATGATGCAAACTCTGTTCAAACTAAGATGTATCAGAAGGTAGGTCAGTTTTTATGAGGTGTTTCCTTTTGAGATATTTTATAAGCCAAAGGCCTAATGTCATCTATCCTCAGTTTGTGAATGTGAGCATTATGCGGCTAAACTAGACCAGAGGTCTTCACCAGCCTTTTGCTGGAGTCTGTAAGAGGCCTTTTGATGCCTTTAGCAGCAGAAGAACTAAGAGATATGTAACAGCTGTGTGATACAGCGTCATATTGAGTGCCTGGTGCTAACTGCTCATAAACCTAAAGTAGTGGTGAATTCACACTCTTTGAACTTCAGTATTACAGATTTCTAGTGGACTTGGGAACGATTAAGCCAACTTTTATGATGCAAAATGAGTTTGTCACCATTAATTTCCCCTTGTAATTTCAGTTCCTTAATATTTCCTTGTTCGTTCCAGCAAGCTATGTAAAGGAAGTGGTGCTTCTGCCCCCCTCACCTCAAACCTGATTTATTATTATTATTATTACCCACCATTTTTAGTTACAAATAAGTGTGGGTGCAAATATTTAACACCAGAGTTGTAGCAATGTATAAGTACACTCCAGGAGTGCCTTCAGTGACACAGTCTGTTTAATAATGGAACAATGATGGATCTGAGCATGGAAAGATTTTGATCCTACAGGCTCAGGGTTCTATTTATTAGGGGGGGGGAGAGTCCAATAGAACATCCCCTTCACTCTGTTAGCCAACTTTATCTATTTATCAAATGCTTCTGCTGCTGCGCCTCCCCCCTCAAAGCTCATGATGCTGTTCACAAAGCCACAATGCAGTGCTTCAAAAATAAAAGTTCATTGTCTGTATAATATGCCATGTATCTGCCAAAGAAATCACACAACTGATTTTAGTAACTGAAAGAATAATACAATTTTGCAAAGTTGTTTTGTTGCTAAACAGGCTCAGAAGGCCTTCCACTGGTACAGAGGGGGATTCTAATCATTATAAAAGTCCTTGGTGATATGTGCTGTTGCACCAAAAGTCCTTGGTGATATCTGCTATTCCTTTCCTTCCACCAAGTCCAAGTCAATCCACCTTATTTGTCTGAGAAGCATCTTGGCAACAGGAGTTCAGTCATGCAGATTTGGGTCCAGTGCAAACTAAATTACTCCAAATCGCATCAGTCCCAGCCAGCAGGGCCAGTGGTCTGGGACAATGGCGTTGTAGCCCAAAACATGTAGAGTGGACCAGGGTGGGGAAGGCTCTAGTTACCTGAAGTATTTCTTCCTTTTTTTCACTCCCGGAGCTACTGATGGTCTTCCTCACTAGATAATGGGGGGGGGAAATACAGTGGTACCTTGTTTCTCAAACTTAATCCGTTTGAGAAGTCTGTTCTAAAACCAAAGCATTCCAAAACCAAGACGCTTTCCCCTAGAAAGTAATGCAAAATGGATTAATCCATTCCAGACTTTTAAAAACAACCCCTAAAGCAGCAGTTTAACATGAATTTTACTGTCTCACAAGACCATTGATCCATAAAATGAAAGCACTAAACAATGTACTGCAGTCACACAATCAATCAATCGGTAGCTGAGCTGGGTTCCACACAGTCACAAAAACAAAACAAAAGAGCTGAAAAAAACAAAAACGCAAAATAAATAGCAAAACCAGACAGACCTCAGCATAACACTCAAATCGGAAGTGTAGCATTCAAATCAGAAGTGTGGCACTCAAATCGGAAATGTAACACTAAAAACGGAGCACATTTGGCTTCTGAAAACAGTTCGCAAACCGGAACACTTACTTCCAGGTTTGCAGTGTTTGGGTTCCAAGTTTGAGAACCAAGGTACCACTGTAAAAGCCTCTCTATTCATTCTCTCCTTATCTTCCATAATGTTATAAAACTTTTTAAATGCCCCATTTGAATACATCTTCCGTCTAAAAAAATCAAACAAACACACCAACTCCCAAATGCTACCCTATGACTTACGAGCCAAGGATTTCATCTGATCCAGTCCCAGATTTTAATTACGAGGGCCATCTTTTATTCCTGTTTTATTTCCCTTTGGTGTAATAAAGCTTTTCTTCTTTCTGTATGCTAGTGTCAGTTGTTTAGTTTGGACTAAACCCAGAACAGGGGACATGTGCAGTTAATGACATTCATTTCCTTATGCCATCTGGTGGATTTAGCTTACAATTACAGAGACAGTTCAAATTGCCTCATAACTTAACTTCGCTTGAAGAACACCCTGTCAAACTCTGTACTTTGCAGTTCTGTTCCCTTATGAAAGAGTTGATCATTTATCTCTAACAATCTGTTCCTTTTGTGTATTTTTTTAAGGCACCTATAATCTATGGAGTAAAATTTCCTTGATCGTACACAGTGTGAGTTTTTCCTCACCTTTTGGCAAAGCGGTAAACCATCAGTCAGGTTATGTTATTTACTCACCAGGATATGCTACTTGTTTCTGATGAAGCCTGAGGCATGAATAATGTAGCAGTCCTAAACCTAGCTTTATGAAAAGATATAAGTAGAACAGTAAATCAAACCCTTGGAAATAGCTGCAGGTTTGCTCCCTGATAAGGTGTGGTAAACAAATATACTCCTATGAAAGACATTTGTAAGGGGCTAATTTTTGTATGAACACCTTTCCCCCTTTGAAAAAAATTAGGGGAACAACATAAAGGTTATGTGTCCACTGCTGTGCTCGAAAATACAGAAGTCCAGGTCCAGCAAGATATTAACTTGTGAAAGTAGACTACAAGTAGACCACAGAGATGAAATCTAAATGTGCATCTTCATCTGCTTCATTATTGTCATTTGGGTGACCATTTAACTAAGTGGATACATCTTCTGATATAAGTGGAATGCATCTGACCTCCGTTCAGCATCCCTGGTACTGTGACCTTTATCTCTCTACAGTTAGATGTTGGTTTTCTCTTCTGTGTTGGTCTGCCATAGTCAAAACAAAATCAAAAATTCTTTCCAGTAGCACCTTAGAGACCAACTGAGTTTGTTCTTGGTATGAGCTTTCGTGTGCATGAAAGCTCATACCAAGAACAAACTCAGTTGGTCTCTAAGGTGCTACTGGAAAGAATTTTTGATTTTGCTTTATCTCTCTGTTAGATGTTGTTTTCTCTTCTGTGTTGTTTTAAGCTATTAAATTGGACTAGTTTTTTTCTGGAACTGTTCCATTTGCATCATTCTATATAATGGTCTATGAATCAACTTTTTGTACTTGCTTATTGACATTATGGTGCATATGGGGACAACTCATGTGAACATGCATTGCAAGATTTTGCTTGTTGCTTCCCGTCCAGGAGAACTTTGTGTAAGTTCAGCAGCAATGCTAATAGAAGACCCAGCAGAGCACCATCTTTGAATTTTAGAAGTCTAGGGCCTTGAATCTGCAGTTAAAGAATCTTAGGATGAAACAACACATCACAGCTCATACAGGACTGAAGCTTTAAAAGGGGGTCCTATCTCTCCCGCTTTCCGTTCTCCTGACAGCAACTATGTAGCAAAAAGATATCATGTAGATCACATTCCAAGGTTCCTTGTTGTGCTTCAGTAGCTGAGCATGAGAAAACTCTGGGAATAAGCATACATTTCCTTCTTCTGTGTGGAGCTGTAGCTTTCACCAGAAATCACATATCTTTCCATAATGAGCTGGTTTGGACCAATTCTGCTCTACTCTTGTATGCCAGCTTCAGCTGTTCATTCCTGGCTTGTATTAAGCCAGAGTACCCCTTATGTCCAAACCAGGGAACTCTGGTTAATAGGGGATAACTGACCAGACTAATAACTGGGGACCCAGGCCAGGAATTAAGCTCTGAAACACAAGGGGAGAAAGAGAAGGGAGAGGGAAGAAGCCTTGGTTTATCCTTAATTTGCTGATTACATAACTGGAGAAAGAAAAAATAGTGAAATAAATATGAATAATAGACCAGCATTGTCACTTTTTATTTTCAATGGATTTTGGAATTTGAGGAGGTAAAGACTGTTCTAGGTCATTTACAAAACAAGCTACTTATGTCTATGAAGTAACACTCCAAAGCCAATTTAACAGTGAATTATTCAGGCTATTGCTTAACCAATAGTTCCTCAAAACAGCAGAATCCCATTATACCTCCATTACAACAGTATAAGTATTACAGTATAATTTGACTGACTCCATGAAGTTATTTACTTTGTGAAAATACAAACGAGATGAAGTTTAGCTTCTAACCTGCTCCACATTATATCATAATTATAGGGTGAAAGAGTTATCATCATGTTAAAAGAAATGCCATTCAGTTTTGTCTTGCATTTGTACAATACTTGAGAGAGCAAAAGTTTAAGGGAAAGGGAAACATTTGTGTAATAAAACATCATTTGTCAAAGCAGCATAACACAGCCACTGCTCAGAAAAATATAAAGTGAGCCACATAGAGCTGTTAAATAGTGTCTATAAATAGTTAAATAGTGTCTACTATAAAAAAACCAAACTGCTAATATGTCAACTGCAAATTGATACTGTTTTGATATCACATCATACCATTGTGACCAGCCCCAGCAGCACTTCAGAGTCTTCTCCATTTCCAGCTGTCAGCCTTTCCAGCGTTGACAGTAAAGAAAACTCCTTGCCCACACAGTTCAGTGTAAAATGTTTTACTGCCTCAAGATACACTTTTTGAAATGCAGTCGTACATTGGATCCTGAATGCCTTGGTACTCGGATGTTTTGGCTCCCAAACGCCGCAAACCCAGAACTGATTGTTCTGGTTTGTGAACATTCTTTGGAACCCCATCATCCGATGGATACTGTTTTGATATCACATCATACCATTGTGACCAGCCCCAGCAGCACTTCAGAGTCTTCTCCATTTCCAGCTGTCAGCCTTTCCAGCGTTGACAGTAAAGAAAACTCCTTGCCCACACAGTTCAGTGTAAAATGTTTTACTGCCTCAAGATACACTTTTTGAAATGCAGTCGTACATTGGATCCTGAATGCCTTGGTACTCGGATGTTTTGGCTCCCAAACGCCGCAAACCCAGAACTGATTGTTCTGGTTTGTGAACATTCTTTGGAACCCCATCATCCGATGGGGCTTCCGCGGCTTCCGATTGGCTGCAGGAGCTTCGGATTCTGAACTTTTTGGAAGTTGAACGGACTTCCAGAATGGATTCCATTTGACTTCCAAGGTACGACTGTATGGCAACCCTAAGACAGTTCAAACACACTATGTACATGAAGTTAAGAGATGCGGATGCATGATAAACTACACTACTAAGTACAGTAACCTGGTCTTAGAGGTTAACCTGAAGAGATACAGCTATACAGAGATCTAAGTTTGGAGAGAGATTCACCACAACCACACTTCACTACCACTCAGCTGCTGAATTCATCCTTGGCTTTATACCCACGAATGTATGTGCATTCATTCTTTGAGACCTGAGTCATGCCAGATGCCTGTTTCCTTGAGCTGTTTCGAAAGGCCCACCACAGCTTGCATCCTAACCCTGAACAGAAATCAAGTGTGGGGAAAGGAAAACTCAAGACACAGACCAAGCAGTTAGTGCAATTTTGCACATATTCCCAAAGTAAACCAACACAAGCTCCCTTTCAGATTGTAGCCCCCTCAAGCACATGAAATCTGTTTCTGCAAGCCATTAGAGCCTCTAAAATAGCATTCAACACATTCAGAAGGGTAATCGGCAACTTCCTATAAATGCTCCAGTGTCCCCTACATATTCCTTGATTTGTTGGTTTTAATACTTGTTTGAGTTTGATAATGATATTTTATTAAACTTGTTGAAAGCCACCCCTTGCTCTGGTTTGAAGGAAGGCTGGGATATGAATCTATCAAATATAGAAAGATTTTAAGTAACTAAATTAGCAAGCCCTGCAGCCAATGCACCAGGCAACTATATCATTCTCCCCCACCTGCACATTCAGACAACATGAGAGTCCATGAGTTTCCTGATGTCATTAAGCCCCCTCCACTTAAGGCCTATCGAGAATGAAAAAGACACATAGGGGTTCTCTGAAGCGAATTGCAGCTACTATTCGAGATGAAATTGTACATGTTCAAAATCCTTTGAAATCAATAAGTTTTAAGGGTTATGGTTGCAATCTTGTTCACAGGTCAAGTCCCATTGATTTCACTATGAAATTTCAGTGTGTAACTACATACCCAATTATAACTTTAATGCTTTCAGATATAGCAGATGATATAATTAATAAATGTACTAGTCAAGGCACTGGTATGCCCTTAGGAAGGAGGTATGGGGCTAGTGGTAAAAAGAGATCTAGAACTTGACAAGTTTAGAAAAGCCAAGTGAAGATTCATTTTTTGGCAATAGCGGCAGGGAAATACCAAATGATTCTGCTACTTTTTCCTTGACCAGAGAGTCTCTAATGTCAGGGGCAGCTAATGTTAGGGCCATGGGAAGTCAGGTTCTACAACCTGCTGGAAGCCTCCACAGATGCGGAAGGCTGTCCACTCTGTAGGTTTGCCTTCCATGAGCTGGAAGGCAACAACAAGGGCAACGAGGGGTGGTAGAGTTAGCAGACATCTTCCCATTTGCCCCCCTCTTGTGTATACATACTAGTTTGTTAAGAGTAACAGCTGCTCCAGGGGTGAGCAAAGCATCCCACCCCCCACCCCACCTCAATCTGTGGCAGTTTTGCATCCATATGTCCCTCCCCCACATCACATTTCCAGAGTAATCTGTGATTAAAAATAAAAATCCTGCCAGGAAGTTCACATCTGAATTCTAAACATATTTCTCTCTCTTTCAAAAATTAATAAATAATAAAAAAACCTCCCACTCATTTCTAAACATATGTTGATTTGCTTTTTGAGCTGAGAAGTGCATCGAGATATTTGAAAAAATAAAATAAAATAAAAAAATTCCTTCCAGTAGCACCTTAGAGACCAACTAAGTTTGTTCTTGGTATGAGCTTTTGTGTGCATGCACACTTCTTCAGATACCAGAGATATTTGAAGTTTGTGGGAGATAACAGAGATATTTGAAGTTTGTGGGAGCTGCTGAATACTGATTCCAAGTCCCAATCTGAACGTTTGTCCAGGAAGTGCAGATCAAGTCAATTTGCAAAGCGAAAATTCTTCAAGCATCCACCTACGTTTAGGCCACTCGGGCAATTGCAGCAGCCCTCTGTGTGAATCAGGGAGGAGAGAGTGGTGGTGTCCCTATGGGGACAGGAGGTAGGGATGGCCACTAACTAGGATTGCTTAAAAAACACAAATTCATGGAGGATAAGGCTATCAATTACCACTATACCCTCCACCCTCATAGGCAGAATGTCTCTAAATACCAGTGGCCAGGAATTGCATGTGGAGAGAGCACTGTTGCAGCCACGTATTGCATCAACATCTGGTTGGCCACTGTGAAAACAGCATACTAGAGTAGGTTGGCTTGTTGACTGATCCTGTAGGGTTCTTCTCGTGTTCTTAAGCATGGAGGCACCTCAGCCACCTTTAGCCTAACCACCAGCCCTGGTTGTTTATAATGCCACCCTCAAATACCACATGCACTGAATAACAAAAGTAATAGCACCACAGGTACTCAGAAAGGAATGCTGCTCAAGGTCATCTTCAGAAATGGAGAAGTTTGATATAAATGGCAGCAGATAAGGCCAATGAAGATTATATATGAAGGTCTTATATCAGAATGAAAGGAAAATAAGTATTCTATTTTCACTTGAAGTTTTACAAAAGTATGTAATGCTTTAAATAATGTTTCAACATAAATGGAAATGGCTATGAATACAGCTGATAATTAAGGGATTGTTTTGGGTAATGGATTGTAACTGGAGATCATGTAAAATACTCAATGCAGTAATATCAGAAGCTAAGGTCGCATCAACAAAGGTGAGTGGGAAGTCATTTAATCAAAATTGTATTAATTTGGTATTGATTTGTAATAATTTATGGAGATTGGGTTGAAATTTGGAAAATCAATAAAAATAACTGGAAAAATAATAATAACACAGTCTTATTGTGGGAAGATATTATTTTCCCTCATGGCAACTTTCCTTCAAAGCTTTGAAAGACCTTGTGTGTGAGAATTCCACCTGGCTTCTCAGCACATCTGCACATTCACTGTGCACATTGGTAGAGTAATAATAATAATAATAATAATAATAATAATAATAATAATAATAATAAATTTATTATTTATACCCCGCCCATCTGGCTGGGTTTCCCCAGCCACTCTGGGCAGCTTCCAACAAAAGATTAAAAATACATTAAAACATCAGTCATTAAAATCTTCCCTAAACAGCGCTGCCTTCAGATGTCTTCTAAATGTCAGATAGTTTGTTTATTTCTTTGACATCTGGTGGGAAGGTGTTCCACAGGGCGGGTGCCACTACCGAGAAGGCCTTCTGCCTGGTTCCCTGTAACTTTGCTTCTTGCAATGAGGGAACCACCAGAAGACCCTCGGCAATGGACCTCGGTGTCCGGGTTGAACGATGCATCTTTAATAGCAAGCATCTTGTTTCACATTATATGCTGAAGAAATTGTGTCAGGAATATTTATTTATGAGTAATGAATGTTCATCCTCTGGTGTATATTATTAAAAGCAAGGAGAGGAAATAAGAGAAGCCATTAATTCTATCCTTGATTCCAAGAACCATGTGCAGAGAGTTATCCCAGGGATAGTGAACTTGTTAGGGTTAAGTTAGGGATGGAACTAATTTCATCCCATTTCAGTCTCGCTGGCACTCAATTATCAGTTCCGAGTTGTGTTCCAAGCAGGGCCAGTGGATTTCCATTCTCTCTCCTCCCACTGTGCACTCCCAGAACCCTCTCTAAGGGGTCCCCAATCCTCCAGAGCTAAACTTGGAGAAGTGCAGGAGCCTGTAATGGAGAACGGAATTGGAAGTTCCACTTCATCATCATCATCATCATCATTTATTTATTTATTTATACCCCGTCCATCTGGCTGGGTTTCCCCAGCCACTCTGGGCAGCTTCCAACAAAATATTAAAATACAGTAATTCATCAAATATTAAAATCTTCCCTAAACAAGGGAAGTCTCTTGCACAAGTGGAACAGCACATCTGTCTTGTTTCATGTGGATTTTTTAAAAAAAGAATACGCAAAAAAATCTACATTAAAATTGTACACAATTTTTACAGAAATTACACACTGTGACATAAGATAAAAATTTGAATGGATTCATCTGTTAAATTAATTAGAAAATTGGAGTCTAAATAGATAATAATGTCAGAAGATATAAGTTTAATTTGAGATTCTTTATTGTTCCAGCTGATGAAGAATAAACGAAACAGGGCCTTGTCCTGGAGTTAACAATTGTTCTAACTGGAATTTGTCTTATACTTTCAACCACAAATATAGAGAAAAGTGTTGTTTATTGCCATCCTGGCCTGAGTCCTTGCAACCTTTCTACTTCATCTGTAAAAATGGCATTTTGTATGCATTTTTCTTTACTTTTTTGTATTTTTGAGCACACCTTTTGCACATTCAAACTGCATCGCAAAATTCAGAGACGTGTAGGTCCTACTGAGAGCTGCATTCCCATCCATAAGCAAGATTTTAGTGTAGAATTAGGTTGGTGCACTGCTAGACCACTCTAATTCCACCTCCATCTCCTTCTGGGGGGGGAGGGAATTCGTATGACTGCTGAAGAAGAGGAATGCTTGGTTATGCAGATTCCTGAAGTCTTCTTATGGGATGGCGATCTGTCTTCCAGGTATAATGGAAACTGAAAGTTAATAAGAGAACAGCCCCCAAATGAACAGCATAAAGAACTCAGATTCTACACAGTGTTACATACTGCCTCCTTTGACCTTGTTCTTTTTGAGAGTCTGAGTTTCTGTGGTGATAATTCAGTTGTGCTGCCCAATTACAAACACTATTGAATGCATCAGTCAGTCTACTGGCACAGGGATTTCTTTTCTTTTCTTCCAGGTGAAATCCTAGTTTCATCATTCTTGCAAAGGCTAAATCAATCTTCTAAACCTATCTCTCTTGGACATTCTGCCCCACACTGTGGGCACAATTCCGTCAGACTGATTTAATGAAAGAAAGCCAAACTTTGTTTTTAACTCGTCCGTAGCAGGAACAGATATGTGAATCTCAGCAGCATTGACTTATGTTGAAATGGCATTTTAAAATGGGGGCAAAAACACTGCAGTGCTGCACAACTTCCTAGTCAGATCCACAAAGCCCACCAAGCATCTTTGGTCTGCAGTGAGACTCAAAAATGTTTAATTTTGGTTCAATAATGTTTTTTTCATTAGTTTTCCCTTAAAAATATTTTTGAAGAGAGGAAAATCCATCGGGAAGCAGGGAGTACTACATTAAGTACCCCCACAATTACTACATACATTTTTGTTCTTTTTCATAATGCCCAATACTTTCCATCAGTCTTAAACTCGAAGTTGTCTCTCACTTATCCATCAAGTTCAGCTCTGTTATTCTCAGCAGTATGGATCTGTGTGAGAAGAACTGCATCCAAATTAAGTGATGCTATATATGTTTGCATCATCACGTCCTTCAGTGGTTACGCAATGCCCCAAATTAATTGAAATGAAAACTGCAATCATGCAAGGCTTTGCTTTCTTGATGCCTGAACTGAATTAATGTTTTATCTTTTTAATTTTTTTTATGTTATGACTTGCCTTTCATGTGATTCTCATACCGTGAATACTATTTAAGGGGAAACGGGCCAAAGTTTTTTTAAAAAATACACGGTATTTTGGAAGCAGAAAGAGCTTTTTAAAAAAATAAGTTAACAAACACAGAAAAGGTGCAGGCGAGCACTTTCAGTCACTCAGAGCTTCACAGTATGGTAAAGATTAAAAAGAATATTTGTTTTTTGTCATGGTCTCGTGGTGTCCAATCAAATATAACCAGACAAACAGAATCCATTACCTGACATTTGGTGTTTAATATATTCTTCAAGGGCTCCTCTGAAAGATTAGTAGAAAAAGACCAAAGACTGCATGCCAGATCAAAGCACAAAGTCATATCTAGGCCAATTAAGACATTAAGCAACAACTCGTGCTTAAAAGGGAAAGGGGAATGAAAAGAAGCTTTTGTGCAGAGATGTGTAGTTTGTACCTTGAAAAAGAAGAATGTATGGTGGAGCTGAAGCCCCTGACAGTCATTGGATGATCTGGATAAGGGTCTTGGGCTGCCCTGACGGATTGGTCAGCTGCTAGAGAGGAGCAGGATGGGCAGGAGAAGCCCAGGGAAGACCATGAGGATGATTTGCAGGACTTGCAGGAATGGAAATCGCAGGAGCTGTGGTATGAAAATCTCAGCAGCTGTGTTGGAATGGGATTTTAAAATGGGGCAGGAGAGATCTGCTCTGCTCCTGCAATGTTGTGGAACCATGCAATGAGCTTCACAAATTGCACCAACAATCTTTGGTCTCCCTCTATGGGCTCATCAAACCTCTCTCTCTCTCTCTTTCTCTTTTGCCCTTTGTGCTGCATTTTTTGGACAAGGGGCTTGTCAAGAAAGCAGCCAGGCACAGTGCCCGGCTGATGGGCTTCATTCAGATTGGTACTGCTTTGGTTGCACAGAATAATTCAAAAATCAGAAAGAAGGACACGTACAAATACCGAAAAGATAAAGAGTAACCACACTGTCTTGTTTGACAGAGTTCACAGATGGGGACTCAAACTACAGAAATAACTTGCTCACACTTTTGTCCACATGGTCACTCACAGGAGTTATCCTCTGAATACAAAATGAAATGTAGGAGCCAGTTTTACAACAGAATGTGAATTTGAGAATTGCAGATCATCCTGTGGAGCAAGGCTGGGCGCCATCTGAAAATAAGCAAACCCACTGCTGACAATGTCAGTTTGCTCGCCATCCCATCTGTTTATGTTGGGGACTTTTTGATTTCCCGCCTTGTTGCTGTAGAGCACCAGGCGAAAAAACCCCCACACACAGAGTACACCATCTGTTTTTTACCTGCTTGGTGTATCCATGTGGGTTTTTTAAAGGAATATTCCAAGCTTCGGGACGAACTCAAGGGTCAAATTATCTACGAAATAACATAAAAAGATTTCAAATCAGGCTATGGAAGAAAAGGAGTGGAAACACGCAATGTGGTTGCATTTATTTGTTGTGTTTTATACGACATTGTGATTTCAGGTTATTGTAAATCACCCTCAGTTCCACACAGGTACTGTAGAATGAAGGGGGATACCTGGGCTGCTACCATCTCTGTAGCCAAGTCTACCCTATACACAATGTGAAGCCCTCTAGAAGTTTTTGTCTACAGCTCCCATCTTCCTTGACCATTGGCCATGCCGGCTGGGGCTGATGGGAGTTGTAGTCCAAAACAGATGGAGAGAACCATGTTGGAGAAGGCTGCTACAGAATGTACCATATTGCCCTCTGTTGCAGTATCAACATGCCTATGTGTTTTTACTCCACTTCAGTAGTTGTCATGAGCTCCCAGTATTATGCATTTCCTTCACCAGACAGATGGCAGCCAGTGACTTCAATGTGGGGAGGAAAACTGGGAATGTTTCCAGCACCAGCCCTGTGACTCATGTAATGTGTGAATCCACAGGTAATATAATGAGATTGAAAATAATAAACATCAGATCCCTGCTGGATCAGACAAAAAGTCCATCTAGTGCAGTTAACAATAGGGAAATGTTGGAAAGACGGAATAATCTGCCATGTGAATGCAACCTTAGCCTGACTTAACTAATACTGTCTAATTCAATTAGAAACAGTACTGCAAAATGTCAAGCTGAGGTGTCTTCCAGCTCTGCTATCTAAGAACCTACAGTTGGAGATACCTGGATTTGAACCAGCTACTTTAAAAGCAATGCATGTACGACTCTGTCACTAAACTATGGCCCTTCCCATTTCTGTAAAAAGCACTGCAATATGAAGTACTTTATTATCCTTAGTAGGTGAGCAAGCTTTGTATTTATGGAATGCACAATTATTCAAGAGAATGGAATTGTTTTGCATTGCCATGGTGTCATTAGATTTAATCCTTCCCTCCTATTAGAACTAGACAGAATCTTTCACTCAAAGACTAAGACACCACACACACACACACACACACACAGAGAGAGAGAGAGAGAGAGAGAGAGACCTGTTTCCTTCTTCAAGACTTAGTTTGTGCTTTTCTTAAACTCAATATAACCTCCATTTTGCTGCCAATAGAAATATTATGTGGCGTTACTTGCTTGCCTGCTCATTAGACCCCTTCAAGGTTATCCCAAATCATTCTTTTCACTTGGTTTGTTACAGCGTATGTCAGAGTTTCCAGCTGGGTCCTTTCACTGGTAAAGTAAAGACAGGTAAAAAATAGTTGATGGCTTCAGCCACTGCTTCCAGAGCTATTATGAGGCAACATCTATAGAACGAAGGCACATAAACTTCATTGACATTAAGCAGCTTTGGTTCCACGGCTGGATAGAAGCCTTTCTTGGAGCCCTTCAGTTCTATAAATGCAATGAAAAGTAATTGCACAAACTACAGTGTCTAGGCTACAGGCTGTGGCACCATGGGCACCCATGCACCTGTAGAGGCCTATCCTGGAGTCCCCTCCCACTGCTGAAATTAGGCTTCAAAGAAGCTATCTACTGTAGACAATAAAATAGACTTTGATGCATACCTGGTTGCTGTGTGTGTGCATGTGCAGTCCAGAACATTTTCTCCAGTTTGCAAATGTGCCCATGAGTGCCAAAAGCTTGGCAAACCATGCTCTAAGCACTGAAGCAAATTGTACTAGCTGGAACCAGGTCTGACCACTTGAAGGAAAGGGGTTAGCCAACCATGCCACATATCCCATCACCTACATTTTCTGTGTTGGGGGCAGGTAAGCCCAGATGGAATTTCTCACAGAAGAAGAGAGAAGAAGAAGAGTTTGGATTTGATATCCCGCTTTATCACTACCCGAAGGAGTCTCAAAGCGGCTAACATTCTCCTTTCCCTTCCTCCCCCACAACAAACACTCTGTGAGGTGAGTGGGGCTGAGAGACTTCAAAGAAGTGTGACTAGCCCAAGGTCACCCAGCAGCTGCATGTGGAGGAGCGGAGACGCGAACCCGGTTCCCCAGATTACGAGTCTACTGCTCTTAACCACTGCACCACACTGGCTCTCAGAGAAGAAGAGAAGGGGTGGATCCAGAAGTCTCACATGAAAGGAGGCCCCAGATGAGAGAGAAAAGTGTCACTGCTTTCTCAGAGTCTGGTATGGGGGCCCAAGAGTTATTATTTGCTGCTTAGTTCATGCATTCTCCAATTTGCCACCTAGGGTTAGGCAGCTCAGTGATGTGTGCTGTGGAATAGTTTGTAGCAGATGGCATGGTAATTGTATTATTATTATTATTATTATTATTATTATTATTAT
The DNA here is from genome assembly GCA_900245905.1 of Lacerta viridis. Classification (NCBI taxonomy): domain Eukaryota; kingdom Metazoa; phylum Chordata; class Lepidosauria; order Squamata; family Lacertidae; genus Lacerta; species Lacerta viridis. Next base: position 44,181 of record OFHU01002330.1, on the reverse strand, counting down.
TATTATTATTCCCTGCCCATCTGGCTGGGTTTCTCCAGCCACTCCGGGCAGCTTACAGCACATAAAAAAATGGTAAAACATTAGACATTAAAAATTTCCCGAAACAGCGTTGCCTTCAGATATCTTCTAAAAATCAGATAGTTGTTTATTTCCTTGATATGTGATGGGAGAGCATTCCACAGGGTGGGCGACACTACCGAGAAAGTGGTGGGGCTGCACCTGGTCTCCCTCTGGCTAAGTTGCTACTGTGTTCCAAGGTGGAGAGATGTAGGGGCAAGGTGGCAGCAGGAACACTGGATTGGCTCTGCTGCTGCACTTGGGCCACACCAAAAACATCACCGCTTCACCCCTGTTCCCCTCCATCCTGATATACAGCAGCAATATAGTCAGAGGGAGGCCAGGCAAGCAGTGCAGCCCCATTCCACCATTCATTATTGGTGAAGTCCTCATGTATTTCAGGAAAATGGAAAGAAATAGAAATGTGTGTGTAGGGAGGGTACATCTTTCTGTAGAATAAAAATCGGCCTCTCCCTTTTCCTGTCCTCAACTCACTACCACATAGAGTCTTTTTTTTCACTTTAGGCACATTCTCTCTCCACACACCCACGCACTTCACAACTTCTTCTAAATGACACCATACCAAGTAATCTGCATTAAATGTTTGTATCAACCAAAGTGTTTGCTGGCTTTGTAAGCCATATAGTCCCCTCCTGTTAGGAGGAGACAAGGAAATCAATAATGTTCAAAAGCTAAAACACACACCACCCTGCTGTAGACGGGGGGGAAAAAATAAAGCAAAGAAACACAACTGCACTACTGATCAAACGACCTAAAGGTGCAACACAGTGTAAATTCTGATTGGTTGGCATTATCATATGCTGAGGCAACATGATGTCATGCTTTAATTCATTCACCTAGAAAAAAATCAAGGGCAAAAACTGATATCGGAGAAGTATTGTCATGACCTTTTTGAATTCATGCCCAGAGTTTAAAGCCCCCATTCATTTAAGGCCTACAAAGTACCTGTCTAATTCAGGCTTTGGCTGTACGGGCTATCAATTTATCTCCATCTCCTTCTGTTTTCATTTACAGCATTTCTGTTCACCTTGACCAATTGTCCTGCAGTAGTTCAGGCTTCAAGAAAATCAATGTGCATGTTGCTAAGGCTCCACTCCTGATGCACTCCTCTCTTCTGGCAATAAAATCATCCTATACATATACGGGAAATATATCCCAACTCTCTTTTCATGTGTATCATTCAGCTGTTTCTCTTTCAGAGGTAGGAGTACTTCGTTCTACAGTTACCTAAATGAGGGAAACACCCAATCAAAAAAGAAGACAGGGATGTGGGCTTCTACATCATTGTTCTAAGCAAAGCTTTTGCACTATGTTCATCAACATTGTCCACTAAAAGACAAAGCTGGTGGAAAGGTAACATGCACCAAAACTTCCACTGTGTGCAGAGCACAGGAATTTATCTATTGGACTTAACTGCCTGAACTGAGTTTGACAAGGACATTTTCTGCCAGAAACGCAAGTCAGATTTCATCACATCAATAAAAGCCAATGACCAGACTTCTGCAATTTGATGTCACGGTACTCGTTTATCTGAATAACCACCTTCCAGGGCAAATTGGGCTGGAAATTGTGTGTTGCTAAAGGTCACCCAATAAGCATCATCCTCAGTGAGCTGAATTTGAAGTTGGGTTTGTTTGGGTTGTTGTTGTTTTTGCAGATTTATAAACCAAAAGCTATCAAGGTGGGGTGTACAATATGACAAAACACAAATGATTGCAGGCTCAGTAAACTAAAAGCAACAAAAGCACCTGTACAATTGTACAATATTCCATAAGATGGCTGTCAAAATATCATAAGGTGCTCTAAAATGGAAGGGATCAGAGCAGGAAGGAACTGGCACACAGTAATAGGAACCTAAAGGATGAGAAACAACGGATTAAGTTCCTACAGCTCTTTGTTGCAGCAACTTCTTCATTCCCCACCACAATAGTTAGAGGAACCAGTGCAATGCATCTTCCAGAACAACAACAATGGGAAAATTCCTGAATACACTTGTAATCTATTATGTGCTTAGCAACTTTTGGCTGAGAAAACTTTCCGTAAGCAAAACATTCTATAATGAATGGGACATTATCTTGTGAAATGCCCTGAGTTTGGATGAAAAAGACCTATCCCCCCAAAAAACTTCACATGTAGCTCAGCTTATTTTTGAGTCAAAGCTGAATTCAGCCACATACATGAAGCTCCAAACCACATTGGCTATGTGAAGCTTCAAACCCCACAGTGACAGAAGATGCACAGATCACCGTTTGCCATTGGCAGAGAGACCTGCTGGTCCTCTCCCATGTTTTTTGAGATGGGCAGGGTAGCATGCTGGCAGGCAACCGTATCCTTAGAGTATTCATGTCAAGTGCTCAGGAAACGTCAAGTGTGCTTGCCCAACCCAAATCTGAATTAGCTTTATTTTTCCCAATTGGCATCACCACAAATCCCAATTTTATTAGCTATGTGATGCTGTCATTCTTGGGGAAAGGATGATTATTTTCAATGCCAACAAATGGTGCTGAAGCTGGCTGAGGCTATGAAAAGCATGCCCTGGGCTGCTGGCTTCCTAAATGCCAGGTGGCACCTAAAATACCAAAAGGGTCAGGCAATGGCTGAATGCAAACACTGTATTGACCCCTGCGCCCATTTTGCAGCCCCTCTGAGGAGTCCTTAAAGGGAGGCACATTTTTGAAAGCGTTTTACAGAATGCCCCTCTCCTTGATTTCAGTCCAGACCTTATCATTACAATAATATGAACTCATTATAGCAGAACGCATATAAAGATCACAGAACACACAAAAATGCTCATTTTAAACTAGAAGAGCTGAGCTGCTACAACCCCATACAATAGTTTGATGATTTATAAATGCCTGTCTACATTTAATTGCTGTGCTTAAACATTGCTTAGCACTTTCTAACATCCTATCAGCAGTCAACTGACCACACACATCCAGGGCCAAGTTCAGGCTCTCGCTCTGTGAAGGGCAAGGAGTTAGCTGCGTAATTGTGGCTGGAGGAAATGACTCAACCCTGAGGTGAAAACCTTCATCACTACCAGTTATTACAGATGCATGTTGAGCTTTGTAGAACACATCATCCAAAATTACAGCTCTTATCATCTCGGTCTTACTCAAATCCCCTTTTAAAGGATTATTTGTGAGGCACAATTTGACTTATTTAGCTATATGAGCACTGCCATTAAGTATGCTGTTAGGTAGTTAGAGATTTAATTGACACACATATTACAATAATAAAATTAAACCCAAATCCATTTCTTCTTTTCAGCAGCTTAACAAAGTCTCTGCCACAAAGACAAATCAGAATCTGGCAAGCAGCTAGAAGAAGCCAGCTGCCATCAATTTAGTTGATCTGACTTGCCAGGCAGAATCCAAGGAGACCTCTACTTTTCAAGTCTTCCCACATAGGTGCATAAGCACAATCTGCTCCATCTTATATAACTGACCATCGCCACATCCTATGGAATCAAATCCTTTAAAATCAACTATATGTTGTATGAAACACAACTTCCTCTTGTCTGTTCTGAACCTGCTGCTGATTTGTTTATTTGGATGGCGCCCAACATCCAGTATTTAAAGAGAAAGAAAGAAAGAAATCGTTCCCCACCATCTCCATGCCAATTGTAATTGTATAAACCTCTATCATGCCCCTTCTTAGTTATTGTCCTCCCCCAAAAAAGTAAAGGACCAAGTGCTCATATAAACATTTGTATGCAAACCAACCAACCAACCAGTATTTTTTTTCCCTCATTCTGTCTTTTCCAGTGCTGTGATATTCTTTTTGAGATGAGGCAATCAGAACTAAACTCCCAATGTGGCCATACCATAAAGGCATTATAATCCTGGCAGCTTTATTTCAAACTCCTTTCCTAATCATTCTCAACACTGGGTTTGCATTTTTCACAGCTGCTACACAGTGAGTTGATGGTTTCATTGGCTCCCAAGATCTCTTTCCTGATAGCGAAATGGTCTCCTAACATCTCTCCCTTACGAAACTACAATACCCATGATACATTTGGGGGAAGCCATGACTGTTTAAAGAATTATGATACTGCTTTAAATGTACAGTGTAAATGGGACCTAAGTCTCATCCGCCATTTTGTTGTCTGTCACCCATTGTTCATCGGCACCCACTGCTTGCTTTGTGTAGTGAAACATATACCAAATGAGAAGTGCACTGTGACAAAACTTTTATTCATTCCCAGAGCTAGAATATCCAGTTTGATTTTGTGGATAACCTGTCTCTACCTTCCCTGCTTTGTTCTCTGCTATTTTATCCTCCTTTGTTCTCATTACTTCAGATTTTTCTGGTGTTTTCTGTAAGGTATTATAATTGGAGTCTGCTGTAGACCACCAAAACAGATAAAAGACATAGTTGTCTGGGGTGCTGGAAGAAAGGATTTAACTGTCCACAAGTCATATAATGGAGGACCTCAATACTGATACTCATTTGAAAAATGCATGAAAACATGGGTTGTGGTAAGAACCTTTTGCTTCAGATGACTGAAGCAGCAAGTAGAGACTCAACTGTTTTAGAACTGGTTCTCATTAACAGAGACAAGCAGCTAAGCAACTGTTGTGATGTATTTCAGGCAAGACTTCTACAGACAGCAATTTTGTATTAAATATTATATGAAAAGTTGACAGCTAGAGTCAGCATTTATTGATTAGCAAAGGAGAATTCATAGTGAACACAAAAGTGTTAGGCACCTTGTAGGTGAGAAAAAGCAGGGGTGATATTGGGGGACACACACACATATTTTTGTGACCCAAAGTAAAGGAAAAAGGAAGAAGATTCTAGAAAACCAGATTAAGGGAATCTTCTTTGAAAGAAAACCTAATAGAAAAGAGTTGAAGAGGGCATGGCTGTTCCACTGAGTTATTCTAGACAGAGAATTGTAAGCCTACAAAAAATGGCATGGCTGTTCTACAATTGTTTAAATGAACTCGACACAATGCAAGATTATTATAGGAAGTGAAAAGGAGGACAAGTCAGTGAAGACTAGGAATATATAGCCTGCAGGGACCACGACAGAATCAGAAAAGCAGATACAATACAAGCTTCAGGCGGCAAGGGAGGTACCAGGTAAATTTTTCAGATCAGATCCCAGCCTCAAAGAGCAGCTCGGGGCTGGCAGGGTGGTGTGAGAATGATGCAACAGCCATGTGACCTTCAACCTCAGCCTCACAAAGCAAGGGTGAGACTTTGTGGGCAGGCCAGCGGCACAGCATGACCCTGCTTGGCTTCAGGTGGGAGAGTCGCTCCGGAGGCACTGGCAGCAAGGGCTGGGCTGGCATGGCAGGCTCTGTTCACCTTCCATGTCCCACCCTGCCCCCGGTATGCACACGCCCAGTGGGCACCGAAAAACCATGCTACACTACTGGATGAGGCTAGGAAGATCTCGCCTTGAAAACTGTCTAGATGGATGAGAACTCATTTGAAAACCCGTTTGAGGGCTCTTCTTACTGCCGAGTAATCTCATTGTGATCAATACAATATAGAAACTTCTTTTACCTTCTTGAGAGAAGGAGATAAGCATCATTCAAGGTGAGGCACTATGGAGTGGTAGTGGTACTTGCCATTTAAACAACATGGTGGCAGTATTCCGATGAAATTCTGCAAAGTGGTATTTACTAAGGAGATGGAAAAAAGGGGTCGCAGAAACTTTCTTGGAAAAATGTTTTCTGATCAATTTCAGCTGAGTTCTAATTTGATTAAAATATGCAAGATATATGATTTGGCCTTGTATATATTAAGAGGAACTTTTATCCATCACGACTTCAGCATAATGCCAGTTAGCAGGAGGCATTTCCTCTGGCAGCAAATTAAGTTAAACTCTTTCAAAAGTGGATATGAGCAAAGTAGTAAATTAATAAGTTATTTTACACTTCACTTACCTTTATTTCAGTAGTTTAGAATGATTAATTACTTCACACAAAGAACAGGGACTTGAGAATAATGCAAGCTGAATTCCTTCATATACTAGTCAATGATGGAAATTGCCCGGTCTGTGACTTCCACAAAAATAAAATGTGAGCAATTAATCAGAAAGACAGAACTGTACACACCGAAAGGCATGTGCCTAGGAGGTTTTTATTTTCTCAAGCTTTCCCCTAACTCAACAATATGGGTCCTATGCATGATTACTCATAAATAACGACCACTGAGTCTTGGGGGGTGGGGGTCTGACTCTCAGATATAGAATTACAAGCTTAAAACTCTCATGTACATTTACATCAAATTGAAATACTCTGTCCAAGTTCATTCAGATAAGTGTTATCAACTGCTAATAGGTTCAAATAAAGTCACAGCTAAAAGGTTGGTTGAAAAGCTGATACCCTTGTATAAAATGCTTATTAAATGAAATGTATTTCAGATGGTGGCACTGTGGCCTAAACCACAGAGCCTAGGGCTTGCCAATCAGAAGGTCGGTGGTTTGAATCCCGGGGGAGGTGAGCTCCCATTGTTCGGTCCCAGCTCCTGCCAACCTAGCAGTTCGAAAGCACGTCAAAGTGCAAGTAGATAAATAGGTACCACTCTGGCGGGAAGGTAAACGATGTTTCCGTGCGCTGCTCTGGTTTCACCAGAAGCAGCTTAGTCATAATGGCCACATGACCTGGAAAAACTGTCTGTGGACAAACATCAGCTCCCTCACCCAGTAAAATGAGATGAGCGTCACAACCCCAGAGTTGTTCGCAACTGGACTTAACTGTCAGGGGTCCTTTACCTTTTTATTTCAAATGAATGGGGAAAGCATAGCACAAAATATAGTCAAACAAAAAGACTTATTAGGTTGGAGTTCTATGCATAATTCCAGTAAGTCCCACTGTTTTTTGATGGGATTTATTTCCATGTATGTATGTGTACAACTACTATGAGTATGTATAGAATCCAACTGTATAGGATTCATTATTTCACTATTGTTCATGTCTTGTGATGTGAACCAATGAACACCTTACAAATCATAGAAGCTGGAAATATCAGGCCAACCCAGACAAACAATCAAAATACCCAAATCCCAACTGCAGTGCTATTGCAGGCAACAAGCTTGCTAAGAAAGAACCTGCCATATGCAGTATCAGGAACATCAACACAGGGAAGAACTGGCAGGGTCATAGTTGTGTAGTAAAGCACATTTTTCATGCTGGAGGTTCCATTTTCCATTCCTACAACTTAGATGAGGGATCACGGGCATTACTGAGAGTGGCTTCTTCCTGAGACTTTACAGAACTACTAGCAACCAGGATATACAATACTATGCTAGGTGAACAAACAATCTGAGTTAGTATAAGACAGTTACAGGTGTTTAGCAGCTGCAAGATGAATATTTAATTTTTACTTCTCTGGGGTTAGTCTGACAAGGAACTAGAAATTGCTTCTAAAACATTTAGGATATTTTAATATGCCTAAAGGTGGACAGGCACTAGTGTATATATTAGTGTATGTTTCAGGAAGTGTATAAAGTTTGTTGTTTTTGTTGTTTTTCCTGTATTTTTCTTGGAAGCCACCCAGAGTGGCTGGGGCAACCTAGTCAGATGTGGTGGGGTATAATAAAAGTATTATTATTATTATTATTATTATTATTATTATTATTAAGTTGGAGCTAGATGTTAAGAAACAAATTCATTTAAAAAGTAGGATTATGTGTTGGTGAGTGTAGGCATGCAAGCATCACAGCAGCAGCAACAGCAGCAATATAATGTGTTGGTGAGTGTAGGCTCCCAAAACAGAAGCAACAGCAGCAATGAGGGCAGGCTGTGTTGGTGATGTTCTTAAAATAGCAGCAGCAACAGCAGCGATGGTAGACTTGAGAGGCCCGCCTCCTAGCAGGCCAGAGGAGGGAGCGGTAGAAGCAACAGCAGCAATTATCAAACACCTCTCCCCCCACAAAAAATATAGGGCAATTAAGCCTGGATCCTGGATCTGTAGGACATGGGATTGAATTACAATTCAGGCATGTTTGGAAAGCTTGCTGCTAGAAGTTGCAAAAAGAAGGCAAAGTCAATAGGGAGGTATGAGGGGATCCCATCAAACGCAGTCTGTTTCTGTGTGGCTCTTCAGCCTGTCTGACAAAAGTGGAGCTGCGCAGGAATGATGCACATTGGAAGGATGCAGAGAGTGGTCAGCATCTCTTTGAAAGCTCTTGTGTGGGACTGCCCAGTACTAGTCCCAGAGTACAGGAGGAAAGGGACAGGAGTGACCGATTAGAAGCACAGATACTAAAAGGAAGTAAACAGGACTTGGAGCAGAGGGAGAAAATGGGAGTGGCATAGGAAGGACCAAACGGCAGAGAGAAATTGTGCTAGCTCTGTGAGGACAAGAAGAGTGGAAGAAAAGAGAAACAGGAAGGAAGAGTTTGGGACTGTAAACCCCAGAAGCAAACTAGGAAGAAGGGAAGAGTGGCAGGAGAAGGGGATGACCAAGCTCTCTGAGTAAGGGCCCTGTGAGGGGTATCTCTGAGGTAAAGAGACCACTTGGAGTTCTGAAGACTCTTGGTACCTAGTGCAGGGAAAATTCTGATAGGAGAGTTCTCCTCTGACAAGGCATCTATGTCATTGGGGGTTAAAAAGGGGGGGTGGAATCAAAGGAGTGTTGCTACACTGATGCAAGATGCCTGTCAGTGGAATGAGGAGAAAGAGGCAGCTTTCAGAGATTCATTCCCATTAGAACAGGCGAAAGTCCCATGTAGTCCTGCCCTGTGTTCTCACAGTGGAAAACCAGATACCCACAGGAAGGCTGCAAGCAGAGGCTGAACAGAACAGCTCTCTCCCCACCTGCAGCTCCCAGAAACTGGTAGTCCTAGGCATACTGTCTCTGAAAGCCTCCCCATAGTTTTCCATGTATCTCCCAACCTGGGGGGGGGGAGTGGATTCAGAAGAGCGGAGTTATTACTGAGAGCTGCCTCTCTTCTCATTCCATTGACGGATGCCTTCCATCAGTGTAGCAGCACCCATTGGATCCCACCCTTTGTGAAAGTACAAAACTGCGTAAATGAGAACTGTGCCCAAGGGAGAGCGATACTGTAATGAGCCCTCTTGAAATTGTAATTGAGACAGGAAAGGGAAAGCATCTACATAAATAAATAAAATACAGAAACAGTGGCTGCATCTCAGCTGGAGATCTGTTTTTCTCTTTCAGGTTTTGGCAGCCAAACAGCCCAGTTGTCATCTTGCTGAGCAAACTCCGGGAACTAAACTTTTGGGGATGATGTGACGATGTGAGGCTGAGATGTTTTTCAAAAAGCACATTTCTTCTCCCTTTATTCTGCTCAGCACGAGGTCACAGTGGCCCTGTTTTCCTTACATACATTACCAAGTCAACACTGTAGGAGGGAATGGGAAAACAAAAGTTTGGGTGGTTTATTTATACATGCTCTTTGAGAAAAGAGCTCTTGATCACAGGGGGAGTTAAGTGTAACAGTGTGACAAGCCCCAGGATGGAGGGAAAAATTCAATTGGAGAGCGGCAGGCATAGTAAGAATGGAGTTCCTCTAAGTTGGTGGGCTGGGAGCACTGCTTTGGAATCTCCATTGAGTCCATTGTGGTTTATCTACAGTTTATGTCCAACCTGATGCCCTTTAGACATTGTTGGACTGCAACTCCCATCAGCCCCAGCCTAGATGGCTAATGATCAGGTCTGATGGAAGCTGTAGTTCAGCAACATTGGCTAACTCTGGTCACCAGGATTGATGAAGAACCAGTGTGTGAGACACTGTCCTCACAACCAGCCAACTAATATGATGCCATCAGAAGAAAGCAACCTGCCTTTCCCTGCACCATGGAGGCTTGTGACAGTGATGGGTCCTGGAGCACAAGGTCCCAGCTGTGCACCTGCTCATTCAAGAGGAGTGTGGCTCCATGCAGAATGGGTTGTGCCACCCTTGCCTGGACTTGGCAACCACTACTGACAGTCTTATCGGGATTGAACTCCATGTTGTTTGCTCTCATCCAGTCCATTACTGAGGCCAGACACAGCAGGCCAACTTTGTTTCTGAAAAGTCATGATCAGCTCTTTCATACAATTGAGGGATGGGGCGATAGAAGGATAGGGCAATAGAAAAACATTATCCAATACCATTTGTCCCACCCCCACCCCAAATATCAGATTTCTACCCATAATATGAAGACTGCACAGCACTGGCATTTATTGTGCAAGGCTAGGACAACTCAATGATGGGGCAGTAAAACAAATGAGATTTCCCTTGCCGCATGCCGATGATATAAGCAGAGGAAACTAACTGGTAGCTACCGGCTCAGTGATTGGATTTTCTTATTTATTCTGCTGCTTTGACATTTAGACAGCTTGTTTTGTTACTGGCTGCTGTGTGGCACATCGAGGAAAGGTCAGGCACATAACATTTTTGCCTAGGTGCCATTTGTAATACCACGGGGTTTTCAAGCCTCTTCAGTCAAGCTTCTGGAGTGTCACAACAATTGGCTTTCAAGGGAAATAAATGCAAGCAATCCATATTTCTGGTTGTGGTGTGCTGCTCGACTGTACTTACAGCGAAGTGGTTCATGTCTTTAGTACATGACTGATGTACTCTGCTTTGGGCTGATCAACTTAGTTGCCATCTTTATACAAAAGCACTAATGGCACAAAGTCAATTCAGTCCTCTCCTCTGATTCATTTACTTATTTGATACCAAAGGCATATTTTAGAAGCATTTAAACAATGCCAAATTCCCTTGCAACAGAACTGGAAATGAGAACATTGTGGTAAAGATTTGAGTCGTTGGCTCTAGCAATACAGATACCCATCACCATTAACTAAAAATGATTCAGGTATGAATGGAATAAACACATCGACATATTTTCCTCTGTAGTTCTCACTTGATGGTTTCCAGCAAATGTTTATTGAAACACCTTTAAGCGGAAATACTCATGCTATCACTTAGAAGTCCTGTGAATGAGAGAAAACTTCTCAAAAGTCTCCAAATACCAGAAACATCCATGTTGGAATAGGTCATCCACCATCACTTGCCCTTCAGATCCTCATTCTCTGCCAATTTCCACAGACTTAGAAAGTTGTGGGGAGACAGAGAAATAGGGAAAATATCCAAAGGGGACTTAAAAATAAAATAAAATGTCCACGCAAAACAAGCAGTTCAACAACAACAACAACACTTAACAAGAGCCAGCAATCACTGAATATACGCAAAAGTTTTCACTCCACCATGGGTACAGTATTTTCCAAATAAGCAGGGGGTGGGGGTGGGGGTGATGGTGGCTGTACTTCCCTGAGTTCAGGTGAGCAGCCTTTTACAACTAGATGCTGCCCTGACATGCAGAATCAACACCAACACATTCTGTGGGCACTACTGCTGTTGGTCCACAACCACTTATTTCACAGCTAGCAACCTGTGAAAACCTCTCTGCTGTTGGCTGGCTGCTGGCTGCACCAGGACGTACAACTCTGTTCCAAAAGATTAAGTACTAAGGCCAACCTACCCATGACCTAAACTTCTGCCCTTGAGTACAGGGTTTGCTCCCCTTACCCAATAAACAGCCAATGTGGATCCGGACTCCAGCAAGTTCCCTCCTCACTGTCATTTCAAATGTTATTCAGGGACACTCCTCTAAAAATGTCCTTTTCATTTAGAAGGGATTTTTGTGCTATTCAAATCACAGGCACAAGTGTCCCATTCCGGATCAGGACTTTCATGAGGGACGAGGTTTAGAGCCCCCTACAGCCCCAATAGTTTATTTAATAGGATTAATGGGAGAAAACGCTGCATCCAAGGGCAGAATTACTCATTAAAGGTCAATTCTGCAACTTTTTAAGCCTTAAAGCATGCTTGTAGCAAGAAAATATCCCCTTAGGGATGAGTGCTCTGTACTTTTTCTGAGCTTGTTGATGTCTGAGCTTTGATATCAACATTTCGGCACAGTGATGGAGATTATGCTCATCTTTCAGTGTATTGTTGTCTGAAGTTCCATTGAGAATATTTTTTAAAAAATGGTGCAGGTGGGTAGCATTTGAGAAAACAACATGTTCCATCATTCTGAGCAATTAAGTAATATTATTCCAAATTGGATCAGAGGCACGCTGCAGGAATAATACTTAACAAGCAAGAAGAGTAACTCAAGCAAATTTTCAGATCGAGATGATCAAACTCATCAACCTACAAAAAAAAAATTCAAACATGTATCCCTTAGGCAAATTGGTAATTAATAGCATTTTGACCTTACTTTCATTTCCCCTGTTTGAAAAATGCTGCCTTTCTCACAGCAGAGAGTGGATGAAAGAGGGTTTCACCCCCTCCCCACTATAGCCAATAGTGGCAATTTCCATTTTTTCTTCTAATATAGGACTGTATTGTTTTCTGCACAGGTAAATTTAAAATGTCATTACACTCCGATTATCTTGAAGCATAGAAGTATTGAACAGATGTTTTGGTCATTTAAGCAAACCATAAAATTATGTTTGTGTAGAACAGGAAGCCTTTAATATGACTATTCTTATTATTAATGGTAATTACATCAGAGGCACTAATTATTAGTTATCTGAGAACAGCTGCAAACAATGAGTGGCCTGGTTTACACATAATGCTAAGCAATTGGCTTTTAAAAAACCAATAATATGATTAATTTGATCATCCAAACTCAGCTCACATGTCATAATCATTGTTTATTAGCCACAAACAAACCATGTTTGTTAGCTATGGTTTGTTGTTGACTTATAAAACATGGTTTACAGTCACCTCCATGTCTTAGCATTACGCAGAAACCTGGCCAGTATCTCATCTTAGGAAGCAAAACAACAGACAACCAGAGAATATAAGACAAAGGTCATATGAGAAAAAGCAATCCTTTTGAAGCTAAGATTCACCTTGAGTCTAAAAGTGATGGCAATAGGACTTACGACAAGTGAATGACAGAGAGCAAAATTAAGAAAGAGGATTACTGTGCCAGGGAGCTGCAGAGCAGACGCACCAAAATCATTTTAGATAAGATTGGGTCTCCGTTTGTTAACCCAATCTGATTCTGACTGCAATTCTATTTCAATATCTTGGAAATTAATTGAATAAAATCCAGACAATTGCTGCTGCTCCGCCCAACCCATGCAATTATACTGATAAAAAGTTTGATGCTGATGAATGGACACGACAAAGACATTTTAAGTTACTGAGGTGGGGGAGGGGGTTCCTCATATATTACAGGGAGTGGGTGGCACTGTGGTCTAACCCACTGAGCCTCATGGGCTTGCTGATCAGAAGGTCAGCAGTTTGAATCCACGTGACGGGGTGAGCTCCCATTGCTCCGTCCCAGCTCCTGTCAACCTAGCAGTTTGAAAGCCTACCACTGCAAGTAGATAAATAGGTACCTCTGTGGTGGGAAGGTAAACAGTGGTTCCGTGTGCTCTGGTTTCCGTCAGGGTGTTCCACTGCGCGATAAGCGCAATGTCATGCTGGCCACATGACCCAGAAAGCTGTCTGTGGACGAATGCCAGCTCCCTCAGGCTGAAAGCAAGATGAGCACTCTCACCCCATAGTCACATTTGACTGGACTTAACCGCCCAGGGGTCCTTGTCCTTTACCTTTACCTATTTTTTTAACCTCCCCATATATTATTTTCCAACTCCTAAAGATAAATAAAGAGTGGCTTCCTGGGAAGTACTAAAAGGGAAAGCAACACTGAGTTGAGTTGCATTTCCACCCTTTGAGATTGCATAGCAATGTGTGGAGGGAAGGAAGAACTTAAGAATTTCCCTTCTGAGATATGTATTCATCTCCACAGATCAGGAATATATAGATTCTCCTTAGGGGAGATATGGCAGTTCCCCCTTCGTGCTTCCTGTTATGGCAGCATCTCAGATCCAACACTGCATTTAAAAACGCATAATTTCTCTCCCATTAAAATCTGTCCTCACTGAATAAAATTGACCTTCCCCAATTAATCAGAAAAACCTTTTGATGATTAATCAACTGATTAAGCTTATTAAAGACTAGAACCTTAGTTACTACTTCTATTTAATATGCATATTGCACAGTGCTCGCTGCCGAAACCTCATGATTACAAATAGCCATAATTACCAACCAAAAACGTGCAGCTCATTATTGCAAGCTAGACTGGGATCCACAACTAAAAACTGTCACACTGTTATCAATGTGGAAATAAACTACATATGAAGGTAGGGGGAGTCTTACCAGGTGGGTGGTCGACTCATTCCTCACCATTCCTCCTTCTTAGCCCCACCCCCACCCCAATGGATCAGCTTAATGGAGAATCCTAAAAAGATTCCCTGCAGGATCGGGCCAAAGGCCCATCTAACCCAGCACTCTGTCCTCCACTCACAGTAGCCAACCAGGCCAATGGGAAGCCTGAAAGCAGAACAGGCACACCACAGAATTCTCCCTACTTACAATGCCCAGTAAGTGGTTGTCAGAGGTATGGTTCCTCCAACACTGGAAATAGACTGGAAGTAGCATTGTGGCTAGTAGTCATTGTAAGTTGTTGGCATGCCCTTAATGTTAAGGACTTATATATTAGCTCAGTTGGCTAGAGCAGGCATAGGCAAACTAGGCCCTCCAGGTGTTTTTGGGCTACAACTCCCATCACCCCTGACCACTGGTCCTGTTAGCTAGGGATGATGGAAGTTGTAGTCCCGAAACATCTGGAGGACTGAGTTTGCCTATGCCTGGGCTAGAGCATGGTGCTGATAACGCCAAGGTTGCAGGTTCGATCCCCATAGGGGACAGCTGCATATTCATGCAATGCAGGGGGTTGTACTAGATGATCCTCAGGGTCCCTTCCAACTCTACGATTCTATGACTTGGCGGTTTGAGGTTCCTGCATGAATTTGTCTCATTCTGCTTTAAAACAATCCAAGTCAATGGCCATCCTTTTACATTTAAAGCGGCTGATGTGTGTGGCTAAGAGGTGCAGGGTATGATGCTGGGTCTATCATCTCTAAGCAGTAACTATACAGAAAGTATCCATATTCCTGCTGGGAAACATGGAGAGGTAGCATCAGAGGCAGTGGAAAGAAGAATCCGCCCAGTGTGGGTGATGTACAGTTGCTGACTCTTTGGCCTGCTGGTGTTTAGGGCTCTATTCTAATACCTACTCATTGCTGATCCAGAGCCAGTGTGGTGTAGTGGTTAAGAGGGGTGGACTCATAATCTGGTGAACCGGGTTCGCGTCCCTGCTCCTCCACATGGAGCTGCTGGGTGACCTTGGGCTAGTCACACTTCTCTGAAGTCTCTCAGCCCCACCCACCTCACAGGGTGTCTGTTGTGGGGGAGGAAGGGAAAGGAGATTGTGAGCCGCTTTGAGACTCCTTAGGGTAGTGATAAAGTGGGATATCAAATCCAAACTCTTCTTCTGATCCAGCATTGCCTTGCTTCTGATCCTGCCATACAGTAACCCCTGGTGTGGTGTGTCACCACACAACAATAACAGCAGCAGCAGCTATTGTTTCCTGGGGACAGTTCCCGGATTTACAAATCAGTCTCCTGACAAAATCCATCTATTTAGTAGGAAGTTGAAAATTGCCCCCAGATTCATTGGAAAAAATCTAGTAACCTTACACTAAGCACTGCCTCCTGTTCCACCTCATTAGCTGAGTTAAGTAGTTTTAAAAGCAAACCCATTGTCCAAATTATGTGGTGACATTCCTACTCCTTGTAATGTCAAACACATGGGTAAATATACACATTGGACCAGGTGGAATGAATAGGAATGAAGGGTCTCCATTTTTTTTCTGCTTAAAAATTTGTGTTTGATAAGGATCAGTTTGTGCATACATTTTTACACCGGTACAGAGAAGACTAGTTCTTTGCCTCGCTCCACCTCCAGTCCATCACAGGGTCCCCTCTCCCTGTACATCCCAGTCCATTGTCTGTTGCATGTGATGGTGTCAGGCTTTGAGGGATCAGATCTCCACCCCGGTGGCAGCAAAGAAGCAGATAAAAAAAGAAGAGCTCTTACCAATTAGCTTATTCAATAAAGCCCCTTCCGCCCATAGAAAGGAGGGGGGGGGTTGCAGGCATCATGAGCCCTTAACGTGCACAGGGGATGGCTTCCATCCCCTGACGCCATTGGCTGAGCCCTGGGCACAGCGCCTGGCTGGCTAACCAACCGCTGCGGCCGACAGGGGTGGCTGGTTGCATTTAAACAAGCGTGCGGCCAGGGCTCAGCCTCTTGCTTCCTGCTCCCAGCTGACGTTTTCACCGCCCACCCTCCCTTTAGGCAGCGTTTCTTCCTGACCTTGCTATGGACCACGGTTGGTCACCGTTGAGGGGCCTGGTAGGAATTTTCCCACTTGGCAAATTGGCTTTGGCCTGGTGGTTTTCGCCTACCTCGTAGCAATTCGTCACAACTTTGGTCTTGGCGGTTAGGCATTGGATTATCTCGGGAAGGCTGAAGGTGGGGGGGGGAGGTTGGGCCATCACCTCCCCCAAATGCTGAAGGGTACTTCGTTAAATGAGTCCGGGGGGCGTGTCCCTGTCCGAAGCCGTGGTAGGTGAGGGCCAAAGGCACGCCCCATATCGGTGACCACAGGGTGAGTCCCTAGCTGATGTGCAGCAGCAGGGCTCTCCCATCGGTGGTTAACCCTTCCCAGACTGCCAGCACGACGTACTGGAGTCGGATATAGTCGGTTAGTTCCAATGCCTAAGCCAATACCGCTCAACATCCGTAACCAATAAAGTTGTGGCCTTTTCATGCCCATTAACCTTACTTGCTGAGTCCTGTGTCTTTATTTCACCACGGGAGGGGTCGGGATATTGACATGCAATCACTGTGAGAGACAAAGAAATGCGTTCTCTCTCTAGAAATGGTGTTGTTCTAAGTAAAGTCCTACCCCCTCCACCTCTCCTATTCTACGTCACCCCTACGTCAGCTAATCTGAGCTTTTTGCTGCTGAGCTTTCTGTTCTACTACCTTCAATGCCTGCCTAGTCTTGGGGGTGGGGTCAGGAATACTTTCCAAAGACACTGTCAGCTGTCTCTCCCCTGCTGTTTCTTCCTCCTGCTGTTCCTCTTCCAATATTTTCCAGCTTCTCCCATTTGCAGCCTTCTGCAAACCACTGTTCTAAATCTATACTGGCCTCCTCAGGAAGGTTCAGGAGAAAGGGGGGGGCAACCCCCACCATTCCTCCTCAGTCCAGCCCCTGACAGATGAGCATTAATCCATGCAGAAAGAAATTCTCTGTATCGTTCCAATTTTAGTATATGTGCTGCTGAAGCGAGCACAGGAATTCTAAATAACGGGTTCAAAAATATTTCCAGTTGCAATTTACAAGAAAGTTTGGACTTTTCTTGCTGTTCTTCTGGTATTTGCTTTGCCCTCAGATATTCTATACCATGCTTCATGTCACTCTGAACAAGCCATCATAAATAATAGTTTAAAAACTGAAAAGGAGTTCCAACGCCAGGGAGAAAAAAATCATTAACTTGTGGTCTTGGTAGCTTATAAAAAGTTTCATTTACTTTTAACATTTCCTTTGGTTGCAATAAATCTGTCTCCTCAAACATGTCCTGCTACATTCTTAGAGGCAGTGTAGAGCTGCTCAGCTGCATGCTCCATTAATCCTATTACATCTGCCCCTACCTGATGTTTATTAGATATGTTTCTAATTGCACTGCTCTACTAATAGGAAAGTAATCCAAAATGTTCCCAAACATGATTATCTGCAAATTTGTTTGTCTAGCGCCTCCCCCCCCAGATGTGTTGCAAAAATCTGACAGGGAAATATATAACCTGCAAAAGGTCATACTCTGACTAATGGCATTATAGTACATTTAGGAGTTTTACTGCACACTTACACAGATAATATTTAGTAAGATCCACACATTATTAATGTGCGGATCTTACTAAATATTATCTGTGTAAGTGTGCAGTGTAGCTTAATGATTTGCTTCTTTCTTTAAGCCATGGGGTTCCAGCTGTGTATTTTACCTTTGGATACAAATAAGGGGATAAATTCAATTCACTAACGCATTTTTATGCACACTTTCCCCTCCTATGTGCAATTTTTGTAAACATTGTTTGGAAAAATTCACTGCAAAATTCAAATAACTGTGAATTCCAAAGGATAGCTGTATTCCTGTTCCTGTATTGTTTCAGAAAGTGTGAATTTGGTAGGTTCACTTTAAAATGTAAATTTAATCAAATTTCTTTCTCATCCCTATCTCAAATCTGGTGCCTTCCAGGTGCTCATGGACTACAAGAAAGTAAAAGATTCAATTTTCCTACGTCTGTAACCCCACAATGCGGAGAAGGTTGATATGAGGAGAAGAAAGGGAAGTCAACATGGATGGGAAGGATTAATATATACACACACACCGATCAGTTATAATTTGTCCTCTCTCTGCACTGCTTTATAGTTAAGAAAGAGCTGTGGAACTTTTTGTAAAATAAAAGCATAAAATGTTTTATTAGATCCAAGTCACTCCTTATATTTGGACATAGGCTGGTTGAGGAAACAGAGAATGTTGAAATCAGGGTCAGCTTCAGGCCTGAGGACACCTTAAAAAAATGACTCTCCTCTCCATCAGCAGTCTTACCTGATGGCAGTGGGCAGCACCGACAGTACCCCAAATGCTGCCATGCTTCTCAGTCTAGACAGCATTTTAATTTCCCAGAGTCTCCCATTTTAAATTTCCCAGAATGCACAGTGCCCTATGTGGCACTGATCTCCCCCCTCTGATAATATCCCAATGGAAACAATGACACTTGGTTTCTGTGACATAGGCTGTGCCATAAAGCTAGTTCTTGTAAGGAAATCCCAGAAGCATTGCCTCGAAAGCCAAATACCATTCCTGAGTGACAGGCCAAAAGGGAAGTCAAGATGCCAAGAGACACTATTACTTCAACTATGCCACGGTTGGAAGGAGAATGTACACAAAAAGTAGATTTGTTGCACTGGAGTACTCCAATCACCTTTAATTGTGCAAACCTAAATTTCTTGTATGTGACTAAATCCCTCCCACAAAATACTTAGTCTGGAGGCGGAAAAGTTAGTTTAACACATATTTATTTGAGCCCAACAACCAAAAATTATCTTTAATTTATTGATTCACACAACTAAAAGCATTCCCAAAGTAATTTGCAGAAGAGAAATAAAACACAAAATTGCATACTAAAAATAACCATAAAACAGCCATTAAAAAATCATATCAAAAATATGCTAAAAGTGTTCATTCAAAATAACCTGAAATACAGCATATCCGCTTCCACCTAATGCTAGAACAGGAGCCAAAAGCAACTACAACAAGCTGGAACATAAATATTGTCAAAAATGCCACCTAAATTGGGGGTGGATGTCAGTGCAACTCTGACAGATTTTGTTTCTGCTGTTTGATTTCTCTGCAAATTTGACAATAAATAAATAAATAGTTACATGAATACCTATCCCAGGGAAAATAATGATAAAATAAGCTAATTTTTTGTTGTTGGAGGCAACACCGAATCTGCCAAATGTATCTCTGATATGTAGTTCTCCCAAAAGCTACCCATAAATTCCATGTAAAAATCTCATTCACCTCACCAGACTCCGAGGTATGTGTAAATGATCTCAGTTGTCACATTTAAAGTGCCTAAGCTCTTGCAAGATTTGCTGCGGCATTAGCTTCCAGCCGCCCTCTTTTGCCTCATTGACTACAGTATGTTCTGCAGCTTTTTCAAATCTCAAGGGGAGAGGGATTCTTCAGCCTTTGCTTTCTAGAGGACAACAGAATTTGTTTAAATTGATGTGCAAAGTTCAGGCTGTTTATATTATGAGCTAATGGGAGAATTCGCTGTTTTTTCTGTGATCACCCATACAACAAAAGCAGATCTGGTATTACTTGGCAAGCTTGCCTCCAGGGATGACTGCAGCAGACACAGGGCAGAATGTTCCATCTATGGCTGATATCCTGTGATAATCACATAACCAAACTGCCTATGGCTATGCTTTTGAATCTGACTTCCAAGTGCCATATAGTAGGGCTGATTGTTGGACTGTGACTAGGGAAAACTGGATCCAAAACCTCAGTCATTCATGGAGCTCTGTGGGCAATCTTGGGTTAGTCATTATTGCTCATCTGATCCTACCTCACAGGGTTCTTTTGAGGATAAAAAGGAAATAATCCATCTACATATAACTGCTTGTGCTCCTTGGAGACAAATGTGATAAATACATTCAAGAAAAATGATCCCACTATTCTCTGAAGAAGTGAAGACTTAACAATCATAATCATTGTTACTCAAAAGAAACCATGTTCTGTTTCTACTGTCCAGAGGCAATATGCCTCTGAATACCTGATGCTGGGAATCACAGCATCTCCATGGGCATCTAATTGGCCATTGTGAGAATAGGATGCTGGACTTGATGGCCCATTGGGCTGATCAAGCAGGCTCTTTTTTATCATTGGGGTTAGGATGATAACCTTTGTCATCATTAGAGAAAACCCACTGAAACCAATGGGGCTTTAGTCATGGCTAATATAAGTTCCATTGATTTAAATGAATCTAAACATGGCATTCTAAAGAAGACTGATCGCCGAAGAATTGATGCTTTTGAATTATGGTGCTGGAGGAGACTCTTGAGAGTCCCATGGACTGCAAGAAGATCAAACCTATCCATTCTTAAGGAAATCAGCCCTGAGTGCTCACTGGAAGGACAGATCCTGAAGTTGAGGCTCCAGTACTTTGGCCACCTCATGAGAAGAGAAGACTCCCTGGAAAAGACCCTGATGTTGGGAAAGATGGAGGGCACAAGGAGAAGGGGACGACAGAGGATGAGATGGTTGGACAGTGTTCTCAAAGCGACTTAGCATGAGTTTGGCCAAACTGCAGGAGGCAGTGGAGGATATGGGTGCCTGCCGTGCTCTGGTCCATGGGGTCATGAAGAGTCAGACATGACTGAACAACAAAACATGGCAGTCTGGACTGTAGTTGTCATCCATCTGCATTGAAAGACAATGGAGTGCGTCTCTGGGGGTGAAGTCAAACCGCTGCATTAGCAGCACCAAAGTGACCTCTCTGGGCCGCAAGCCTGACAGTGTGTATGGATGTCCTAGGCTGACCAGATGCCAAGACCCTCCACTCATCCTCACTGTTGTGGTCAAACAGAAACCAGCTTGGCTGCAGGGGTTGCCAGAAGGAGGCATACAAGGTGCTATTCAACTGTCTTAAGGACTCCATTCTGGATTTGTGTAGGGTTTACCCCTTTTCTTCTGCTGAAGCTATCCCACAAGGCAGCAGAGGTTTAGGACTAGAGTTTGCCTTCTCCTAGATAGGCTACCTTCCCAAGATGGCAAGCCTCATCTGCCCCCTCTACAGCACATACAGCAACCGCCTTCTTGACCACTGAACTCACTATTGGTCTCATCCACTCAATCCACCAGAGCCTGGCATTGCGTGCAGGGGAAGTGCCTAACCCACTGAGAGTTTGAGTCTGGGCTGGAATCAACCGCCTGACATCTGTGAATATGAAGGGCTGTTGGATTTAAATGGACTTCGACATCATTTCCAAATTACAGCTTGACTCATTAGACCTCTTGTTAGCGACATATAATCACAATGAGATCATTGATACATGCAATTCAACAAGATTATGAAACTGGCATATTTAATTCAGGCTATAGGGTCTCACAGCTCTTACTCTTGAAAAAGTTAATGATTGCCAGATGGTCGAGGGATTGTTATCTGTCACATCGTGAATGAGGACTGCTCACTCCCAGCCACTTTGGATCTTAGATCTGAAGTTTCAAAATTGCTAGAAGAAAAGATACAGGTGCTTCAATTGGTAGATTTTTCCTAATCAAAATGACAGTTAAGCTAATATGTAACCTAATGACAATGTGTAACCTTTGTGGCCACCTTTGTATTTCCTTGGAAGTAGACACTGACCTATTGCCTCTCTGCCGAGTGAGGCATTGCACTGAGGTAAACTGATAGTTCAAGTTCAGAGAGCTTGATAAAAGCATGTGTTGGTGAAATAAATCTGTGGCCACTGGATGGAGAAGGTGTTATTCTAGGAAACTGCAAGATAACTAGGTATAGGGAGTTTAGAAGGAATTGAATTTGTCAGATTTTATTTATTGCATCTTTATGTCATCCTTCCTTCCAGGAGTTGAAGGAGATGTGCATGGCGTCCCCCTTTGTCAGAGTCTGGGTACTGCAGCTGGGCCCACTGGGATTGGCACCTTGCCTGGCCTCCCAGAGCCTGCCACCACTTGAGCCCACCAGTGATGGCCCATTGCAGCACTGTTGACAGCTCCCTGAAGAGTGTTTGGGTAGACTGCTGGCTGTTCACCCTGTCCCTGTAGTGAAAATGGGCTTAGCCAGTGGCAGTGTTCTAATGAGCCACCATGTAAGCCTGCTGACTAGCTTATATTATGAGGAGTTGGGAGGTAACAGGCAGTCTCTGCCTCACGTTTGTTTGTGAGGAGATTTAGCTGGTGGAGGTCTTGTAGTGAGCCACTACCTTGGGGTAAGAATGCACAAGGGGTGAGCAAGTGGCAATGACAAAAACAAAACCCAGGAGTGGAAATTGCCAATGTTCACTTCTTTGTCCAGTGTTGGGAACAGAAAGCAATCCAGCAAATCTGATCGGTACTTACTGTTGTTGTTGCTGTTGTTGTCAATCTGCAAATGGTATGTAGTTAATGACTTCCTCCCCCTTTTTGCTTTGTATTTCCTTTGCATTAAAATGAACAAAATGGAATAATTAACATACTTTTTTGTTGGAAGCCAAACTGCAGCAGAACGGAGACACTGCTGCAGAACTCAGATTGGAATGGAAATTGATGTCTTCCTAAATCTGTGCAGCTTGGCCAGGGTCCCCAGAAGACTGGAGCAGGGTCTGCAAGTAATATGACAACTCCCATAGAAAAGAAGCTAGTGAGCATCCCATGAATGAATATACATGAAACATATTAATCATGTAATTCTGATAATCAAGTTTAGCTTCTACTATCACTCAATCTGTATGAACAAAAACTCTGCCATAGGGGTTTGGGGTTGGCATGACAACCACAAGGCCTTGCCTTTAATTTACAGGACTTGACTCTGCATGTAGGATTTCCCCTCAGAACAAGTTCCTAAACAACTTCCCCCAATTTATATAAAGTCTGGGGCAATGATCATATATTCTGTTCCATTTTACAAGATGCAGAACATTTTGCCGCATTGAATCCTGCCTACAATTTCTCTCCTGATCTCTTGCTCATTCAAAGATGCATGTGTTACAGAAGGGCTATATCAGTAACCAGATTTAACACAGCGAATTAGATTAGTGTCTTTCACCTCCAAATCCTTTATGTGATTGGCCTTATTAAAAGCACAAATGCCATCACTTACTGTTACTCTCGATTGGAAAATCCAGTTAGCGCCTGTAATTCTGAATGGTGTCTTATCTGGGCCATTACCTATACTGACAGTAGTTAGTGCTGCTAAATATATTTTAAATCACCTTGATTAACAAAACACCTGAGTTCTCAAAAGACTCACACTCCCTCTTTTATTACCAGAAACGTGAAATACTGTTTTTAAAAGACTCAGCTGGTATACAGTATTATCACCAATATTCACATCTTTTTTCAATATATGTATGTATGCATTATATGGTCATTTAGGACATATGTAAAATGAAAGAGATCTGACATTTCCAGATACTTGGTACATAAGGTCTAATTTTCAGATAAAGAAATGTACAGTGCAGTCCTATACTTGTCTATTCTCAGAAATAAAACCCACTGAATTCAGTAGGACTTACTTCTGGATAAATATTGCAGCCTGTATCTTCTAAGAAACTGTGTGTTAATTGCCTATGCTTGCACTTTGTGCATTTTAATAAGCTTTCGTCTGGGGTTGAAAAATAAGAGAGAGTTGGATTTTGTTACCAAGACTGAATTGTTTCCAGAGTTGTGAAATCAACACATCTGGTAACAGTAGCATATTCTGAATTGACAACTCTTTGCCTTGTAATTATTGACTAGGTGTTAATCCTACATAAGATCCCTTCAGGCTAACTCTAGCATTGCTTCTAAAGGCTTTGTTTTCATTAATATTTTGGAAAGGTAGGTATAATATGGCTGTGGTGAATTCTTATAAAGCATGCACACCCCTACCATAGTCATGATCAGTAGAAAAATATTGTGCTCAAAGTGTTTCGTAGACACAAAGTCCAAAAAACCCTAAGAAATAAATTACATTAATTTATTTATAAAAGTATGTATATACTGCTATCTCTTAAAATATTGGGCAGTACACAATAATGCATATAAATAAAAGCACAACACAGCATTAAAATAATCATTAATGTGACTGGCCAAATCAGAAACGTTTTAAACAACTACATAACATTTTAAGCAACTGGCATACAACCGTCTTCCAGAGACCCTGGAAAGTCAAAAGTGAGGTTGGCTGCCAAGTCCTGGCTAGAAAATTATTCCATAGCAGGGGGACCAGTGGAACTAAATGCCTGACTTTTAGTGGAGGCCATTTTGGCCTTGTAAATCATGTGGTGAGACCTGGAGACTGACCTCCTGGTTGTGGGTGGGTTTATTGGATAGCCACAACACCCGATTGGTAGGTCCCTCGTTGCTGGGTGTAATCTGGCCAATGGGTGCAGTGTAAAATGATCGAGGGACCTATATAAACCTATGCACGTGTCCCAGAGCTTCCTCTTTCAGCTCGTGCATTGGAACACCTGCCCACCTCTCCCTATTTTTAGGGCATTGCGATTGACTTTGCTATGCCGTCATGTGTCGTCTGTCGTTGTGGCAGGGGCACGGCAGGAATTTTCCCACTTGGCTGATTGGCTGTGGCCATTTGGGTTTTGCCTGCCGCATAGCAATTCGTCACAACTTGTAAGGTTGCGGGTAGGCACTGGTTCATGTGATAGGGATGGGAGAACAGTCTCATCATCCCTATGTGAAGGGTATTCCATTAAAGAAATCCAGGGACTCAACTTGGTTTGGTCAACCCCCAAAAGGGGTTGTGCCCATGCCTGAGTCCAGGGGAGCATCTGGGGAGTGAACAGAGTCTGTTCCCAGGCTTTTCACCTACCTCAGGTGTTCACCCTTGGCTGACCTATGATAGAGCTCTGGGTCAGCGCTACCTGCAAGGGTGTAGGGAGCTAGTCGAACCAGAGCCTATGCAACCACTCACTTTTCTGTAATCAATAAAGTTGTGGCCTAAATTCTGCCCAAAAACCAAAACTAAAATTTGAGTCAAATGTGTCTTTATTTAGGGGGGAGATCTCTGGGTCTGAACACGCAACTGTGGGCAGAACTAGCAATGCTCCATTGACATTGACCATTGGCATTCCAACAATTGAAAAAAAGGTGGGAGGTTAAAATGTATCAAAAGTTTATATCAGAAACACAACAATAGACCAGTTAGCAATATCCGATATCAGTACTACAATATCTTGCTGTGTCCCTGCTGTGTCAGGACTGTAAAGGCAGCCCAACATTCGTTGCATAGCATTGCTCCCAAAGCTGATGGAATGAGACCCTAATGACACATGCACGCCCCCCAAAAAACTTTTTAAACTTGAACCCAAAGGCAAGAATGTCACCTCAGCTCCTTTTGATAGCAGCTTCTTTATACAGCCCTTAGGGATGGGGCAAGACAGATGGAAACAGTCAAGCCAAGGAGAAAATCGCTGTGCTTGGAATGGTAGCTATAAGCAGGGGCGTCGCTGGGGGGGCGGTAGGGGTGGTACGCCCCGGGTGACGGGCGGGGAGGGTGACAAGCGGCGTGGGGTGACAAGCGGCCCTGGGGATGACAAGCGGCAGCCCCTCCCGCCACTCCCACGTGCCGCCGCTCCCTCCGTCACCCCGGAGCAGCAGCGCACGGCCCGACAATGGAGTGCACCTGCACTACATTTCGCACAGGCGCACTCCACCATCGCACCGCTGCTTCCACGGCCCCCTTTTGTGCCGCAGAGCGAAAAGGCAGCTCGTGGGGCAGCCGTGCATGATCGGCGGGGAGCCGCCGATAGCACTCGGCAGCCCCACAAGCCGCCTTTTTGCTCTGCGGCTTAAAAGGGGGCTGCAGAAGCGGTGGCGGCCTGATGATGGAGTGTGCCCTGGGGCGTTTTCTTTCGCCGCCCCGGGTACCGCGGAGCCTTCCTCCACCACTGGCTATAAGCAATAGCTTATAGCATTCATCAGAGAACGCCACCGCTGTTTAGGGAAGAGCATCATTCCCCTAGTCAAATGTTCTTGTTATATAGCCTCTGGCATTAGTGGCTGTGAGTGAGCATGTTCCTAACACCTGTGTCTCTGTTCACATCTAAAGGCAAGCCTTTCTAATTTGCACTTTCCAAAACAATGCACAAACTGAACACACAGATGCCCTTTGAAATCCACACTTCTCCTAATCTGGCAGTGCAGTTCTCCTGCCAAGAAATGTGTACAAGGGTAACATGTGCATATATATCCACATATTGCTGGAAATAGCATACATTCTATTAGGGGAGATTGTTTTGCAAATATATGTATACTAGGCAAACTGGCACCCCAAAATATATATATTAAAAGGAATCCACGCTAAAACACTGATGAATTTTCAAGAAGATTTCATCCCAAACTACATGTTGAGAACTTAGTGTAAGATTGGAAAAATGAGAATATTGTCAGATTCTTCCATTCACAATGGCTGCTTGTTTCTGTATCCACAACTGCACAATACAATAATGAAGTGCCACAATTATGAAAATCAGCAGCATACCTGTATATCCCACCTTTTTCTCCAAGGGGCTCAAGGTGGTGTACATAGCTCCCCCTCCTCTTTTAAACCCACAACAATCCTGAGAGGTAGCTCAGGCTGGGAGGCAGTGACTGGCCCAAGGTCACCCAGTGAGCTTCATGGGCCAAGTGAGGATTTGAACCCTGGTCTCACATGTCCAACACTCTAACCACTACACCACACGGGTAACACCTTATATCTTCATATTTACATTTTTATGAAGGAGCTGAATAAAGAGAGCCATGAACTTACTCAATAATAGGGAATTTAGGGTAGATTATTCTGTCTCAGGAAATGGAAATTATTGAGAGCTTAGGAGAGTTGAAGAGCCTAATTTTAAATTTACTTAGCCATCCGAGCAATTTAGAAATCTTTTATGGTTTACTGTACTTATCTGCATAATACAAGCAAACATCAGAACTTTCCATAAATGTGTACATGTAGATATGATGACATAAATAAAAACAGCCCTATGCTAATAAACCTGCTATGGAGACAAATGGTTTCAATTAGCTTTCTCATTAGTTTAAAACTAGGATTATTTCCTTAGCCATGAGTCATTTGTCTAATTTTTAATTTCTCCCACCCCACCCCCCTGATTTGATAGAGCTCCTCAAGTGCTGCTAAGTATATGGATTCTGGTAAGCAGAGCAAATTTCAGAATCCATGACCATCCTCTTCCATTTATGTAGAATTATTATTATTATTATTATTATTATTATTATTATTATTATTATTCTGGTTCTGCAGGTCTTCACAAAGAGTGAGCAATAAAGAGCAAGGACTTTTATTTTCCACATCAGGCTTTAGAATTGATAGTGTGGGTCTTGAGGTGGACCTTCTAATTTTTAGGAACATTTTAGGAACCATAGAAGTGGCAAAATGTGAAGGTGGTTTTTCCACTTATGAAGATCCATGGGGTCATATAGGCCCCAGGAGAGCCATTATGATATTTCAGAGTACACTTTGAGGCCTGGAGATCAACCCTATCCCTCAGCTCTGGAGCTTGCTGCGTGGCCTTAGTCATACTCAAATGCTTGGCATCCATATGCACAACGCACACTCTCTCAGATGTTGAAACAAATAGGCACTGATCAGATGTGGAAGCTGCTGTTGCAGTACTACTTGAACTCAATGACATACAAGAAAGATAAAGGACAGAAAATTCAGCAGAGATAAATGAAAGTACTTCGTCACACAAGGCGCAGTTAAACTGTAAGGATGAGGCTAGAAACAATGAGCAGACTAGCCACGATGGCTATCTTCTGCCTCTCCTGTCAGAGGCCTTATTATAATTAACAACCACAACAATAATTTTAATACATATGCTGCCTACATGTGAAAATGGCCCCTAAGCAGTTTACAAGTATAAAATCAGTTATAAATTCTGCACATAATTAAAAGGCACAATACAACAATTCCATCAAAACAGTAAAAACATCCATAATGCCTTTGAATGCCACTTAACTGCGAGTGCGAGTCACAAGTAGGGACATGACCACATTGGCGTCTGATTTGCAACTGTGAGAACAGGCTGTTGAACTAGATGGGCCTTTGGCCTTGCCCAAAAGGGCTCTTCCTATGTTCTGAGTCTCTTCCACAATGTCTGTTCATTATCGCATGCTTCATCTCACAGTCACAGAATCATTCGATAAAATAAGACAGCAGCTGAGCAGCTTTGAAGGGCTAAATAATAAGTAAGAATGCTCTATCTCTACCCCACCAGAAGAACTTAACTGCACCAACAGGCTGCATTTTTCCAACAAGGATGAAAGCAACCCTACAGCTACTGATAGCACATGCAGCTTTCAAACAGACTTCACTAGTATTACCAGTCTATTACAATTATTTTACTTTATATAAGTTAGTAAGGTAAAGGTAAAGGGACCCCTGACCATCAGGTCCAGTTGTGTCCGACTTCTGTGGCTCATTTGCGCTACGGAAATGATTTTTATAGGGTTAAATGCATTATCATTTAATACATTGAAAGAGTTTTTAGTTGGAAATGTATTAACTTAGAGAACATTTTGCTTTAGTACCTTGTATTATTTACACTTTTGTAATAAATTCTGTAATCCTTGAGATTGGGAAGATCCAATGCTGGTAAATCCTTGCATCTAGAGCTTGCGGGTGGCGCTGTGGTTTAAACCACAGAGCCTAAGGCTGCAGATCAGAAGAGGTCGGGGGTTCGAATCCCCGCTACAGCATTGGGTGAGCTCCTTGCTCATTGCTCCCTGCCAGTAGTCTCTGCTCAAACAGCAACGTAGTAGTAATCAAAAGAGCAGTGAGTAGATAAATAGGTACCACTTTTCCTGGTAGGAGCTAGATAAGAGCTGTACAGCGCATTGTCTGTGTGCTGCTCTGAGTTCGCTCAGAAGAGGCTTGTCATGCTGGCCACTGGTGACCCGGAAGCTGTCTGCGGACACAAACAGCCAGCTCCCTGCCAGAAAGCGAGATGAGCCTGTGCAATCCCATTGAGAGTCGTCCGCGAAGTACTGGACCTAATGGTCAGGGGTCCCTTTACCTTTACCTAGAACTGTACAGAAGCTGTGGCAGTCACAATGGTGACAGCAGGTTTCCCTATTCATCTCAATTACTGGGGACTTTTCTGTGAATGCACTGAGAGATTAATGTGCGGCCAGCCAGACCCAATCATTTTTCTGTCTGAAGGGTCCCCTCCCTGCTAGGGCCAACACTTTTATAAAAAGAGGTCTTGCTGCATCATTTACATGCTAATTTCTGCCTTCACCTATTGTTCAAAATAAAGCAGCCTGCTTTTTTCCATGCTATATGGGAGGATCTGTCAGCCCTGAAGAACAGGGAGTTCCTTGTAAATACAAAGTTCCCTTTGTACATTGGAGTCCCACATATATAAAGAGATGCTGAGCTCCATTTCATTAACTACTGCTTGCTGGTTTTAAGTACACCACACACTTAGAAGTGTATCAACACATCCTATACACATCTACACAAAAGAAAGATAGCACTGAGGTCAATGGGGATTACTCCCCAGAAACTGGGTATAGGGTTATACCCAAAGCTTCTCCAATGCATCACAATCCTGGGTCACCCCTAATTTTAACCACACACATACACAAATTTAAGCCTGTATACATTTCATTGTCTACCCAACATTTGTTTGTTCACGTGTGGTCAAATATACTCACGTAGACACACTATTTAATACCTATTTACAGCACATTTTAGTCCATTTTTTGGCAAAGACAATACAGTATTTTATCATTAGGATAAACTTCTTTTAGTTTGTTTTAATTACTTTCCCCTTCAATCCTGATCTTATCCCTTGGTAATTGTGCCATAAATTGCTTGTTGTGCTTTTTGTTTACCCAGCAAAATACAAGGATGTTTTAGCAGCACAAGCAGGGTAGCCCTATAACTCAGAGGCTGAACTAGGATTTTAAATTGCACAATAACTCATTCTTATGGCAATGTTCTAAAGGGAGCTTCAAGTAAATTGCACAATAACTCATTGGCCATTTCTTCTAAAGGGAGCTCAAGTGGGGCTCTCTCCATTCAAAGTCTCAGGTAAAGAATTGTTTTAAGATGGGATATTATCCATGGGACCATTGGGTCTCTGGATGAAGCCATGCTGTTCCTAATTGTTCTGAAGATACAGACCAAATCCACAAATCAAAGGATTTAGGCTTCATCTCCACTTCTGTTCCTTGTCTTTTGTACAAGGGCCCATCTGCCCAAAACATTTAAAACAGTACCTTGTCATTTTTAACAGTCATGGCTCCCCCCCCCAAAGAACCCTAGGAAACAGTGGAGACTTGTATCCATTGGGACTGGTGGCAGGGAAGGCATGTAAGCAAGGAGGTTCGTGGTAGGTGGAACCAGCACCAATGGTTAGACCAACATGGCTGGCACCATGTCAAGTTTCCACTTCAGCAGTGGTGGCTTGTGTCCATTGAGACTGGTGGGTGGAAGGTTAGGAGGCCCTATCAAGGAAAGGAAAGGTTAGGAAACGCAGCCAGATGGGTGGGATATAGATATTACTATTATTATTATTATTATTATTATTATTATTATTATTATTATTATTATTAAATTATTATTATTATTATTATTATTATTATTATTATTATTGGGTCTGTGAGCTTCATTCATATGATCCAGGTGTGTTCAGGAAAGATAAAACAAAAAAACAAAATAAATTCCTTCCGGTAGCACCTTAGAGTCCAACTAAGTTTGTTCTTGGTATGAACTTTCGTGTGCATGCACACTTTTTATTTTTTATTTTGTTTTGACTATGTTTCAGGAAAGATAGTCGAAGCAACAGCTATGAATGGTTCATCTTGCACATTCAATTGTTCATACTGATTTTTTTAAATTGTATTTTTATTGTTTATACTGCATTTTCGTGATTTATTATTGTGAGTTGTATTGTATTCTGCGGAATGCAAACTGTAGAACAATAAAACACTATATATAAGAAATGCATGGCACAGCACGATCTCACAGAAATTTAGCCGCACCTGCTCTCTGGGTGTGGCTAAACTGTATGCATACATTCCTCTGCTTTTATCATTCCCAGAACTGCAGTCACATACTTATTTAGAAGAAAGTGAGAATTACTTCTGAGTAAGCATGCATAGAATTGCATTGCTTAACTGCAATTAAGCCCTATTGAGCACAGAACTGGGCTGAAATTTACAATAGTAAGCATACTTACTTCACAGTAAGCTCTACTGAAAGCAATGGAAATCTTTGCAAACTAACATGGTTAGGTCATTTGCATCTAAAAACCTGAATCTGAAGAAAACTGCTCATGCCTCGATTGAATCAATGGGACCTGAGTTGGGCTTTTACTCAATTAAGGTCAAAGACTTAATAACAGCTCTAAAGTATGTTCATTCAACAAAGGGGGAACTAGGAAAATCCTAAAGTTAAAGAACAGTATGGTGGACCTAGACAAACTGGTTAATCTTCCTAAACTAGTGACACTTGCTAATACAACAAAAACTGACATTTTGTCCCATTTGAAAAGGGTTACATGCTCTTTTTATCATAATTCTCAATAGCTTATAAAATCCATGAATGACTCCAAAGCATGTTATTATAGTCTGGCTCGTTTGTACTGATTCAATGAACTCTGATATAGTAGAACTTTAATGAAAGTCGCCTTAAAGTCTAAAATTGTTTCCAATCATTATTAGATGAAAATCACAGCAGTGGCTAAGTTGTTAGGAGCATAGCTGGTAGGAATATTATGAAGAGAGTGAGGGAAAATGACTGCTCCGACATCATTCCCATGCATCTATTCCCTTTACTATGGCAACCAACACGCTACCCACCTGTAACTGGAATTATGAAGAGAGTGAGGGAAAATGACTGCTCCGACATCATTCCCATGCATCTATTCCCTGCTACATTATTTCAGTCATTGCAATCAATATATTGAATTCGTAATGACTGAGTTGTAGAGTTGCTCACAGTTCTTGCAAGGAAAACCTTTACTATCCAGTTGCTAAACATCAAATTGAAGAAGGTGTTTTAACTTTTCCATGAAAAAATAAAGCTATACAATTCAACAAACCGAGAGTAAGTGAAGAAGAAGAAATGGAGAGAACTGAGACATGTCCCAAGGCCAGCTTGCATGCCCTAATGGTGGGCTTCTCAGAAGCATCTACCTGGCCACTGTGGAAAATGGGCTGGACCTCTTTCAGGGTTCTGTGGAATTAAAACACCAACGTTCCTTAAATCACTGCTCCTATTAGAAGACCATTGCAGAGAAAAGATGACATTTACTTGAAGTGGGGCAGAAAGAGAATTTGCTTCCACAAGATGTGGAGATGGCCACCAACTTGGATGAATCAAATCTATGAAGGATAAGGCTATAGGTCACTGACAATGACTATGTTCTCCCGCCATGGCCAGACTCAGGAAGCCTCTGAATACCTGTCACTGGGCATCAGGGGTTGGAAGAGTGCTGTTGCACTCAAGTCCTGCTTGTGGACTTTCCAAGCTTGTATTGAACAGAAGGCGCGCTTGGGCTACACTTGTTATGACAATCCAGAGAACGATAACATACCTCGTATCTGTCTCCATTATCCCATTTTTAGCTCCCCTGGACTTTTCTATGCTCTGCTTATTTATCCTGATCTTGCGCCCATTCTGGGGTGCGCATCATGGTCCAGTGAGGATGCTGCGACTGGCATGGCGACGAGCCCATGTTGTAGGTGTCCCCTCCATATGCACCACGGCTCTGGTAGAGAAACTGTAATTCTTATGCTTAGATATCTGAGCCTTTGATCTTAGTGGGTGATACAAATATCTCTATCTATGAGAGAAACAAGTACAGTCCCATGAACGTTTTCATATCAACCCCTGCCTCAACCAAAATAGGCAAGGGTATCCGGTCTTGTCAGGTCATGCTAGGAATAGGCTATGGGTTGACCCCTGACATTAACAGTTAAACAGGCACACTAGTCCCCCTCATGCCAGGACCTCATGCAGTTCGGACAGCACAGTGTATGGTGAGGGGGGCGGGAGGACCTCCAGTGCTGAGAAGTGGTAGGAACATTAAATAGACCAATGTGGGTATCTATGCAGCACAAGATTTTACTCCAAAAGCAGACCAAAAAAATTAAGTATGGAACCTCTCATCTTTAGAAGAGTGAGCTCAAAGAGCGTGAATGAAATTCAGTATTAATAGTCAGTGTAATACCCAACTCTCCATATGATTGAAGCTTTTCACAGTCTACATCATTGCACTCAATCATTGCAGACACCACCTCACTGCACTAGATGAGTCAAGGACATTATATTCTGCACATTTAGTGCTCAAATATAAATGTAGGCTACAGCTATAGTTTTTGATCAGCTGCTTTAGCTTCTGCCTCCCCCCCAGTCCCCCTCCATATTAGTGTGCTAGAGTGAGGGTCAAGTGTGAGGAGAGAAAGGTGAATCAAAAATTTAAAAGAGGCGCAGCGAAGCCTTGTGAAGGCTGGAGAGAAATACCTGAGGATAGTGATTTCATTAAATCTGGGTGAGCCAGTCCACCGGTTCACTAATCTCCAGTGGCACCACATTCTACAGTGGAATAAGGGCTCAGAGGTGGGAAAAACTACTGCACACATGCTGTTCCCTCGAGAAGGTTACAGGAGAAGGTAATCTCCAGTGGCAACTCCAGGTAGGGCTGGGAATATTCCATGCCTGAACACTGGAGAGCTGCTGCCAGTCAGGGTAGACAACACTGAAGTACATAGACTAGTGGTTTGACTCAATGTAAGAGCCTGATGGATCAAGCCAATGGTCCATCTAGCCCATCAGCATCCTGTTCTCCTGATATGGCTTTCGAGCCACAGACCTGGACACCTTAAAAAGATCTTCCTCACTCCTTGTTTACAGGCATTAGGGGGCCTTTCCCCTTCCTTCTCCCACCTAGTCATTTGGTGTGCATAATACATTCTTAGTCTAACCATTTATTTTTAAGAAACTTTTTACAATAGCCTCTGGTGCCTTAAGCTTACTGGAACCAAGCTCTATGAGGATTTTAAGACCCTGTTTCCCGGCAGGGATGGTGGCCCTCCAGAAGTTGCTGGACTACAACTCCCATTATTCCTGGCTACTGTCCATGCTTGTTGGTGCTGATGAGAGCTGGAGTTCAACAGTATCATGTGAGTCTTGCTTTTGGGGAAGCAGTAAAGATGCCTTTAGTGGGAGAGGGAAACAGGAGGGAGAGGGTTGATGATCTTCCTGGCACGAGAGAAGCTCTTCAGAGCTGCTCATGAATAAACAATGCAGGCGAAGAGAGTGCAACTCATGTAGCTACCTTCTAGTAATGGCGTCCGGTAGATCCCATAAGGAAGATCTATTACTCTGCCCTGTCGATCCCAGATTGTGCAAGATTATTACCTGTTTGAACAACTAAAGCAGCTGAGGTACGACCATGTAGTAGAGCGCAATGTTGGTTCGGAAACTCTGCCATTAATTCAGATTGGGTCCCCACAAAAAATGAAAGACAGAATTAAAGTATTAACAGGAGCTAGGTCTCCATATAATGTACCTTTTTCCTACAGCAAGTCAGACACGAATGGTCCGATCAACGACCATTTGGTGTACCATCTGCGCAGGAGGAACATCTTTTGATTCGCTGATGTGTATAATTTTTTTATTCTCAGTTCTTAATTTTTGTATCCTTTAACTAAATGCACTGGGTCCTAGACTTCTTTTTGGTAACTGGTGCCTTAGTAGGTTTTCCCTAGGTACAGCCCCTGAAAGTGCTTATAAAACTGGTCTCTCTTATTTGTATAGAGTCTTTACTGACAATTCGTATATGCACCCCTCCTGCCCTTCCGAGGATTTAAGGGGTATGGAGATACGAGGTAGTTTGCTTATTAATGCCTCCTTTGAGTTTAGATTTTATTTATCTTATTTCTCTCACTTTCCTTGCATCTGGTATTTCAAATTTATATTTCAATGAAAGTTAGTCTACATGAATTCAAAGTAAATAAGCAAAAAAGCGGGAAAAACATTTAAACGTGAGCCACAACAGGGGATGGACAAGAATGACAGGAACAGCTCCCCAGATTAGCCAAAAGTAACAATCTCCACTTTCCTCCAAAAAAATTACTATTTAAGGGTTAACATAACCATGTAGTATATATGTATAACTTCATCCTGTATTGTGGGATCTAGACCTGTATTTCATGAGGAAAGCATATGCCATATCACTATTTGAATCTCACCCAAACAAGGCTAACTCTTTTCAAATTCTATCACAGCCTGCATCATTTAATCACTTTGGGTTTCTTACAAATTATGATCTAAGTTA
Source organism: Lacerta viridis (assembly GCA_900245905.1). NCBI lineage: Eukaryota > Metazoa > Chordata > Lepidosauria > Squamata > Lacertidae > Lacerta > Lacerta viridis. The sequence continues at coordinate 8,610 of OFHU01002330.1, read as the reverse complement.
CCAGTAATTGTACATTGTCCTTAAAGCAATTGTCTCTATGTTGGTTTATTCACCATGGTTTTTCAATAAATGGATCATAATGAGTTCATATTCTCACAAATTACTAACTGTAAGATCTAGTAGAGAAATGCTTTTCTCTTTGGGAAAAACATGCCACATATTTATTCCCAAGAGGCTACTGGAAAAACATACAATATACACACGACAAACTTAGGGATGGCATTACGAGGTATACGGGGCCACAACCTTTTTAACCAAGGCTAAGCGAGGTTCAGCACAAGGACGGGGCACACCTTTTTAACAAGCTAACATGTAGCCATATCATTGACACTGAGCAGAGCAGGAGAGTTGTCTTTTCTCCAAAGCTAGAGAAGACTAGAAATGAGGTCAGGACATAGAATACATAGCTGTCAACTTTCCCTTATTCCAGCGCTTTTTCCCACTGCAAAAAAGGGGAAGGTTGACAGCTTTGGCCGTTTCCTAATGCAAGAAAAAGGAAGGTTGACAGCTATGAAATGCATTTTGCATTTTGGGAAAAGCTAAATTAGGACCCTTCAGTTTAGAAGAGACAAACGTAGTAAGATTCAAACACATGGATGGGAAATCAGTGAAATGTTTAATCTCATGCAACTAGAAGATGTTGACTGCAGATCATCCCTAAAAGCCAGTTACATAGGAGTTTGTTTCAGAAGAAATCTAGAAGTGCCTACACAACTATAGTATGAGCCAGCGGTACATTGCATAATCTAACTTTATCTAGTATTAGCTCACATATTAGCTGCAAGTCAAGTTACAAGAGGCAGCTGGCTACCTAACCCAGGCCTTAGAATAGCCTACTTTCATTATAGGGCCAAATCAGGAAGCCCTCAAGTCCAGCACAGCAGAAACACTCAGCGAAAGGCTCATGCTCTGAAAAGTGCCCCAGACACTAGCCAGCAACCAGCGTGAGAACACATTTCCGGAATGAAGCCTCGAGGGGCTACTCGCTTTTCTACCTCAGAAACAAATTAGAGTAGGCGCATGAAATTGCACTAGGTTGTATGCGCATCCTATTTGTTGGGCATATATACGCCTCCAGGAACATGTTAGCACCGTGGCTTCACAGTAAGTAAGCCAGCCCCCACATGAGGCTCATACTGCTTTGCAGGGACGCCTCAGGTCAACGTCTCAAAGAGCATGAGAGGTATGAACCCACTTTCTGCAAGACTCCACATTTAAATGTGTGGCTACTGACAATCCAGATTCTGGGAACACTGACCCGCCTCGAAGGGTTACTAACGTGACGGTAGCTGCGAAGATCTGACACCACCAGTTGACCCCCACCTTTTCTTGGTCATGCAGCCGCCGCTCCACACGCCCGTTATGTGGCGAGGTGTGTGAGCAGAGTAAAGATTACTCCCTTGCGCTATGTGCATTGTCAGTTACGTAGAGAGGAGAGTTTCTCCTGTGCTGTTATGGCATTCAGAGGCTTCTACAACAGTGAACAAAGGCACCAGGAAGGCGGTCCTTTTTGGCTCAGCTTCCAACCTGAAACACAGGGGCTTTCAGAAGCCCTGGGTGACACTGCAGGGTTGTTGTGTGCTAATCTCAGCTCAGCCTGCATCCTGGGAGCAACAGCACTAGGCAACCTGCCGTGTTGTTGTAAGGTCCTCTCCCAGCCTCACAAGGAGGGATGTCGCATGACGAGAGCTCCCTATAGCATTAACTATCCTATCAGTGCTTTTCTTCTAGAAAAAGGTGCCAGTACTGCGTACCCTTGAGTACCTCCAGAAAAGAAGTGCTGATCCTTTTAGTCTCAGCCTGATCACAAAATTGATTCGGTCCCAGTTGGTTACTGGTGTTGAGTCAAGTGTCACCCCACCCCGTCTCGCCATTTTCTATCTTCGTTTCTGAAAGGTGCCATAACTGTTTCCTTAGGTGGCGACCTGAACCATGCGTATCCTATTCTGAGACATACTTCTAGAGTTTAATAGCCACCGTATCTTATCCGAGACGAAAGATAAGTAAGTGCATGACATCCGCTAGTGTTGTATGCTTCGTTCACCAATATGAGCACTGATCCTCTCCCCCATACCAGCATACCTGTCTCAAGCAGCGCGGAATCGTACCATATGCACAGTCGTAGAAGGCATGGCAAGTGGGAGCAACTACTTTCAGCAGCCAGGAGGCGGGGGACGGAGGATCCGTCACTGTGGGGAGCATGCAACTCCCTCCGGAGAAACTGCAAGGGGCAGGGCGGGGGGTGGGGGGTGGGATGCTATAGAAGGCCTGTACCTTCTGTACTTCACAACATGGGGAGAAAAATCACACCTCCAAGACTAATGTATGCAGCATAAAAATAATTACGGTGGTACCTCAGGTTACAGACGTGGTCCTCCCTCTACCCCCCACCCGAGGTTATCAGACCGCTTCAGTTGACAGACTCCCTGAGCTAACAAGAAAACCTGGATGACGAGAGAGAACAAGTACCTACATAATGCCCGTCTTCTACTGTTTTTAGTGTGTGGTGAAAGAACTGTGGGCATTCCTGGATGATAAAGGACCACAAATGCCCGTTTTAGTTTTGTTTGAGGGTGATCATGCTGGTGCCCAATCACATCTGCTAACCCAGAAATAGTACCTAGGGTTAAGAACTTTGCTTCAGGATGAGAACACAAATTGGGCGGGGGTGGCACAGCAGCAGCGGGAGGCCCCATAAGCTAAAGTGGTGCTTCACGTTAAGAACAGTTTCAGGTTAAGAACGGACCTCCAGAAAGAATTAAGTTCTTAACCCGAAGTACCACTGTACACACCTGGCCAAGGTGCAAGAGAAGAAATCATCCTGGGCAGATTAAATCATGTGGGTGCTTACAACTGAATGAGTGTTTCTGCATGCCAAAGCTGCTGCCCTGGCCTCTTGCCATGATGAGCACTTTTAGGAGATTTCCTAAAAGGCTGACTGAAACACAATACAAGAGCCTGGGTACCTTTCTGCCAAGATAGTGGATAGTGTCCAACAGACTACAAGAATGTTTGGGGTGGGGGAATCGAAGCAAGAACATACCAGCATTTAAATGCCAAGATTATCCCATGGTGGGCCTTTCGAAAAAAGCCACAATGGAATATCTCAAAGCAGCACCCTTAGGCTTCCATGAGAATCAGCAAAATCAAGAGAACAAATTTTAAGAGCTTTTAAAGGGCTTCTTGCTATAAATCCCCCAAACCCTGTTGGAAACAGGTCTCTCCCACGGTAGCTGCTCAAGCATCCTCCCATGAGCATGAAGACCCAAATCCTGGAAATAGCACATATGCCAGAATACATACCACTATTTTCTTGTAGAGCACCATAACATTATCATCGTCGAATGGTAGAAATCCACAGAGCAGCAAACGAGGGTCTAGCTGTATCATTCATCGTGACCGTGTGTAGATTAACTCCACTGCACGATGCTAGGCGCAAACAAATAAGCCATCACTCCACATGCTCATCAATATGTCAGACCATGGGGGAGAGAGCAGAGTTAATCGAATAGTGTGGCTATATAAAATTATAAATTTGGTTCCTTACTAAGTATATGCAAAAAACTATTGCTGGGGTCTATCGTATCTGGCATACAACGCCCTTAGATACACATGCTAAATATATAATCCACCCACGGAAGTGTGTGGCACCTCTGCTAACAGTATTGCGAAGGTACTGGCTATGCCTCAGATACGTTGAGTGTTAGAGACTGCCGACTAATGCCTCTTTGAGGGTCCGCAGCCATAGCTGCTTGCTGGCCCACGATTTGCACGGCTTAAAGGATTTCGTCACTGATTCCAAACGAAGGCTGCTTTTGGGGTGAGGACATCTAAGAGCCACAAGGAACCTCCTTGCCCCAGCATTTCCATAGAAAGCTAGAAGCCGTGATCAAGCCTCGCTTAATAGCAAGTTTGTGTACTATCTCGCTTGCTCCTAAGCTATGAGGCCCTTACCTTGTCTCATGCGGAAGTACTGACTACCACTGGTAAGCCTACGCAGGGTTGCCCTTGGCTCTAGCTCCTGAAGAAGGTATTATTCTTTGTCCAGGGTTGGGTGGGATGGAGGACCTTATAGGTCTTTCGAGTTCTAGATGAGGCTCCGTGGACCCTTCAAGCATTGTCAAGCGACAACTCATAGGCCTTCTGTCTCAATTACGTTTCGAGATCAGTTCCCTCCTAAACGCCCCAAAGGTATGCGTTTGGAATATTGTTTTGCAGGTGGACAATGCGCACAATCTCCTGAGGCTGCTAAGTCATCGGCGGAGCAACAGTAAGCGGATCCTGAGGACAAGCCTCACACAATTTAATACAACCATGTTGCGTGTGGTCAAAAGAAGAACGCCTCTGCCTCCATGTGGGGTACCCCCATAACTAGCATCCCCATAAATCTTTCTCAGAATCCCACCGTAGAGTTGCAGAAGCAAAAAGGGGCCCAGACACCACACCGAGGTTCGTGTGCACCAGGCCAGACAATATTGTGGACACTGCCACTCCTCTTATACTGCAAAAAATAGATTTAGCCTATCAGCGATGTGTGCCATTAGAGGAGAGGTAGGGCACACAGAGTGTTAAGACAAAAGGTTCAAGACTGGCAGGAGGAAGGCTTTCCTGTTCCATCTGGAGGGTGCCCACATTGCCAACTCCATAAGGTAACAGAGGAAGATATTGCAGAAGAGGAATAAAAGATGCAACAGCACTGAAGGGATGACCAGACACCACGGCCGCATCTTTGCAGAAGATGCTGAAAACATGATTATCCATATACACAGTTGTCATGTATGCCCCTTTCTGCTCCGCTTCAGAAAGTTAACAGACTTTGTTTCACTTTACGCAGCAGCCATTCTGTAAAGAAAAGGTGTATGCCAGAGTCAATCGAGAAATGTTAAAGAATCTACTACAATACCTCTGAGCCAATGTAAGCTTTGCCCTGAATCAACTCTGGTGCTGCATAGGCTGGACTTCCACAGCAAGTGCTTAGATGGTAATCCAGACCACCCTACAGCAAGAACACAGCTACTACTTAGCTTACAGTACCAGCCGCTACCGCAAGATACACAGCTGAGCACATTGTAGGCGCTTAGGTGCCACCCTACACGTCGACAACAGATTATCATTGTGTTGTCTATCTCTCTACCCTAGATTATCGCATGCATCGAAATATAAGCACAAGTGGGCTCTTTGTACAGCCCCAAAATTAGAGTCTTAAAGCTAAATGTTATCAATAGCAGAAGTCGAGATTGGTCTATTCCCCAAGCTATGCAAGTCTAAGTGGGTTAACATGAAGACCGCCTACACCTTTTGTTGATATCACCCATGGACTCCGCGTGAATCCATCTACATTCCTTTCTGTGGCACCCTGAAGATTGGAATTTCACCCGTTCCTTGTACCTGGCTGAGGCAGCTGGCAGCTCACTACTCACTTCCAGTTCTTCTTGGAGGTTCGAACAACTCTTCCATTTTCGTGGCCATTGTTGTTGCGTGTGACAGGTCACACTCCTCGGATGCGGATCACGTCCCCTTTCTTAGATGAGAATTCCCATTGGGCTGCGCCGAAGCCCAGCTGCCGCCCCCCTCGTGTGTCCATGACGCTCTCGCCCCCTCCTGGCCCAGTTCAAAGTTTTAGCAGTCGGGTGGCGCGATGGACGCATGTACACGACCTTCCCCCACTAGGGTGGCACTGGGAAGAAAACCAACACCTGCCCCTCGGTGGTACTTAGACCCCTCGGGAGCGCTCCCTAATGATTACACCTGGGTGGAGCGTTGTGTCCATGTCTGTCAGCTGTGCAGAACCTTGAGAGGGAGGAAGCAGAGATACATTAAGAGGGAATCGAGACAGGAGAGCAACTGGAAAGGGAAAGAGAGAGACAGGTAGGCGCCAATGACCATGCCCTATGTGAGACACCACCTAGAATTAAGCGCAGATTCAACCGGGCGAACCCTATTGGGGTCCCCACAGCACAACTGGCTATGAGAAAAACACTGGGTTATCACGGCTATTGCATTCTTTGTACAATTTCAACCCATTTATGCAGTGCAACTCTATGCCCGCTCATAAATGGATCCCTAAAGGGTTTTGGCCTCTCTCAAATGATGTCTTTCGTTTGCGCTGGCACACATGCAACTCCTTGAACCTGACTATCACAACACACTCTCAGTTGCTAGCAGCACTAGCGCTGCATGTGGCCCAGTGTTTATATACTCCCCTTTGAACTCTGCTCACACCAATGCCTAGCTTCCACCAAACGACGCACCTTAACCTTACAATTTAGGCACACATTCATGCCGCAGGGCAGGAAATAGAATGCAACAGGAAAGATGAGCTCTTAGTCGATAACAGCCTTCAGCCTCAACGGCTACACGCTCTGCATGCAGAAGGTCCTAGGTGCTGTCCCAGAATCTGGTAGCAGGTGAAGGTTATCTACTTTGAGACCCTGGAGAGTTGTTGCCGGTTAAAGTAGGCAGCATTGGACTTGATGGTCCACAGATTTGATTCTGTAGAAGGCAGTCTGAGTGTTTCTGCTGTGCTGGACTTGAGGGCTTCCTGATTTGGCCCTATAATGAAAGTAGGCTATTCTAAGGCCTGGGTTAGGTAGCCAGCTGCCTCTTGTAACTTGACTTGCAGCTAATATGTGAGCTAATACTAGATAAAGTTAGATTATGCAATGTACCGCTGGCTCATACTATAGTTGTGTAGGCACTTCTAGATTTCTTCTGAAACAAACTCCTATGTAACTGGCTTTTAGGGATGATCTGCAGTCAACATCTTCTAGTTGCATGAGATTAAACATTTCACTGATTTCCCATCCATGTGTTTGAATCTTACTACGTTTGTCTCTTCTAAACTGAAGGGTCCTAATTTAGCTTTTCCCAAAATGCAAAATGCATTTCATAGCTGTCAACCTTCCTTTTTCTTGCATTAGGAAGCGGCCAAAGCTGTCAACCTTCCCCTTTTTTGCAGTGGGAAAAAGCGCTGGAATAAGGGAAAGTTGACAGCTATGTATTCTATGTCCTGACCTCATTTCTAGTCTTCTCTAGCTTTGGAGAAAAGACAACTCTCCTGCTCTGCTCAGTGTCAATGATATGGCTACATGTTAGCTTGTTAAAAAGGTGTGCCCCGTCCTTTGCATCCCTTAAGTTTGTTGGTGATTATTGTGTCTGCCCTTGGAATATGGATGTTTTTCCCAAGAGAAGATTCTCTGATCTTCAGTAATGAAGACCTAGACCTTTCAAATGAATAAACACATAGAGACATTGCTTTAAGACAATGTACAATTACATGGTAATATAGTATATTTAAGAACAAAATGTAAAGATGCAGGCTTTGATAGAATTGAAAAGAGCTTTGGGGAATCAATTGGTTGCATATCTCAGAATCAGGGTCCACAATACAGGAGAAGGTATGGAGGAAGGAAGTTTGCATCTGGGGAGCCTGACTTGCCAGTTGACGTCGTGGTGGGCATTGAATATAAATTGGGTGCAGGGAGGGAACTAACCTTAATAATAATCACCCTTCACCCTAAGATCCCAGGGTGGGGTGCAACAATTTTAAAGACAACAATAAAAACAGTTTTAAATAGAATTAGAAAAAATACAGTCACAAAAAGTAGGACAGGGTGCTGAAAATATACACATCAGCTGTCAAAGGCCGGAGTAAATAGGTGTGTCTTCAGCATTAGCTGAAAAATCTATATGGAGACCCAGCCAGTAATCTAATCGCTACATTTTGGACCAATTGAAGTTTCCGAGTCCTCTTCACATGGTGCTCAGTATAATCAAATCTGGAAGTATAGGGGGAGGCCCTGGTAAATGAGCTCTGCATTGTTTTCAGAAGCTCTGAAGAGGCAGGAAGACACAACCCTCCTGTTCCTCCCACTAAAGGCATCTTTACTGCTTCCCCAAAAGCAAGACTCACATGATACTGTTGAACTCCAGCTCTCATCAGCACCAACAAGCATGGACAGTAGCCAGGAATAATGGGAGTTGTAGTCCAGCAACTTCTGGAGGGCCACCATCCCTGCCGGGAAACAGGGTCTTAAAATCCTCATAGAGCTTGGTTCCAGTAAGCTTAAGGCACCAGAGGCTATTGTAAAAAGTTTCTTAAAAATAAATGGTTAGACTAAGAATGTATTATGCACACCAAATGACTAGGTGGGAGAAGGAAGGGGAAAGGCCCCCTAATGCCTGTAAACAAGGAGTGAGGAAGATCTTTTTAAGGTGTCCAGGTCTGTGGCTCGAAACTATAAGATACCTTGTGGGTCTTGAGCCTTTGGATTGTCCTTCTGTCGCTTACCTGGTCATCAAGCAAAATCTTATGTTCTCAGGAACAGCTTTCAGTAGTTTCCCATCTGCTCTTCAGTAGATGGATGGGTGCTGCTCACAGATTAAAATCACTTCTAGTTTTTCACTTCCAGCCCTCTTAAATTTGACTTAGCAGAAGCTAAAGCAGCTGATCAAAAACTATAGCTGTAGCCTACATTTATATTTGAGCACTAAATGTGCAGAATATAATGTCCTTGACTCATCTAGTGCAGTGAGGTGGTGTCTGCAATGATTGAGTGCAATGATGTAGACTGTGAAAAGCTTCAATCATATGGAGAGTTGGGTATTACA
>OFHU01003514.1:0-12158 GCA_900245905.1 Lacerta viridis | reverse complement strand
GAACTTTCATATCAGTTGAGTCAAAACAATTACCGATATGCCGATTTCAATGGTCACTAGAACTATGCAAGCTGAGTGTTTAGAATTTAAAAACAGATGTTTCTTAACAGCTCCATGCCTTTATTTAAAAAACAAAAAATATCCTTCTTTAACCCTGAAATGATGCACAACTGTTTACTGCAAATGAAGACTATGAACATACTCACATACACTCTTCACTACTGTTGTCCTTAATGTTACAGGTAGGTAGCCGTGTTGGTCTGCCGTAGTCGAAACAAAATAAAAAATAAAAAATTCCTCCCAGTAGCACCTTAGAGACCAACTAAGTTTGTTAATGGTATGAGCTTTCGTGTGCATGCGTACGTATAAGTGTGCATGCACACAAAAACTTAGTTGGTCTCTAAGGTGCTAGTGGGAGGAATTTTTTAATTTTTTATTTTGTTTTGTCCTTAATGGTTTGTGTTCTCTGATCAAGGACAAATTGAATTGATTTAGAAAGGTCTCGGGCCTTGTGGTTAATTATAAGAAACAGAAGCTTTATGTTTTCAAATTTCTCCAAGGGATCAAAAATTATTCTCTGACCTCATGGAAATTACTGTTTGTCCTAAACAGGTGTCCAAATACAGTACATCCAAACCTAACTTTTTTTTTTTGGAAAATTACAGACTGATTTGGAACACAGAGCAGATATGAACTGGTTGAACAAACTGCAGCTTCCCAGATGACATCCCTCCCCAACCCAACATTCCTATTCCATGTTTTACCTGCCTGGTTTTTGTCCTTAATGGTATGGTGCTAATAATGCTTTACTTGCTACTGCCATGAAACAGCAGAAGTCTGAAACAGTTTTTTTAATAAATAAATAGCCTTTTTTGCTTTTGAGCTATCAAACCATTGTTAAGAGCTTGGGGATTACAATAATTATGAGTGATTTCCACGTGTCAGGGAGATTTGCCAGCCAGAATTCCATTAAACAACAAAATTCCCTTATAATGTTTATAGAATTCATTAATAAAATGGTCAGGGCATAGTGATTTATTAGTTTTAAGAGAACTAATCACTTCTTTGATTTCTTCCTCTTCTCTCCTGTTAATTACTGAATTTGTATTTTAGATAAATAAGCTTAAATCACTTTGGTCTCAGTATGTCCTGATGCATACCATTGCTCATAGAAAGTTGCAAAAGCCTCAAAGATCTCCACTGGACTCCAAGTTCATGTACTATTGCTTAACTGAATTTTACGTACTGCATGCTTCCTCCCGGGGGGGGGGGGGGGCGTTTTATTCCATTTGCATGGTTCCCTACTCCAATATTCATAAAATTTTGTATAGGGTAGATCAATCATGGCTGAGGACATTCAGAAACTTCAATTCTTTTCTTTTCATCTCTAATTTCCCAATTATATTTTTGAGCCACATTCACCATATTTTGCCAATAATTCAGCTCTTTACTGTACTAGATCCATTTTTTGTTGTCTATTCCTATCTTTAAGAGCAGCTTTCTCTGAAGCACACCCCATGTACTGTAGCCTTCACTGTTTCCCACTGTGTTAAGAGAAACATTTGTTTTGAGACAAGTAATGAAGTAAGCTATCATGTATTTTGTCTGCAGAGTAGTCAAAGCTTGACCATTTTTTCAAGGCAATCATTTCTACTGAAACTGGAATGTGATCAGTAATGCTTATCTCCCCTATGCTTATCCTACGTACAGCTGGGAACAGACCCTCCAAGAGGATAACAGTTCTGCAGACTGGCAAATGAAATGTGGAGCAATGATCTGCAGGATGACTCTCAAACCAGACATCCCATAAATCACATTTTCTAAGCAAGTGTAGCAATTTTATTTTATTTTTTCTGTAACTGCTTAACTAAGTTAGGCTGCCAAATCTCTTTTAAAGTTGTTTATTTTAAGGTTTGAGTGAGCCATTCTTTGAGATGTGGGTGCCATCTTGCCACCTTGCATTTGCTTGGAAGGGCCTGGTCCATTCTTTTCAAGAGGTTGAAATTTTGAAATTCCATTCTTTACCTTTCGAAGTGCCAGGCACCAGGTGCCAAGGAGTATGGGTCACATATGGGGCTTTGATTACCATGGGAGCCGTGTTTATAACTGGAGAAAACCAAAGCTAGATGCAGCCCTTCTGAAGTTTGGCTAGCCACGACCCCGTCTGATAAAGTTCTGAGCTGTATTTTTCTGACTGGCTTTTGACTGTTCAGGAACCATCCACAGACTTTTGTGAGTGACAGGCACTCTGAATCTGCTCACCATAGCATGACTAAATCCAACAAACCATGCAAAATATATGTGGAAAGCCCCTTGGCCACTCCCCTTCATTCTCAAATCACATCCTAAAGGAGGGGAGGCAGAGACTGGGGGTGCCGAAATTCTTATGTTGGGGTTGCAACCGGAAGGGGCCACTCCTGGATTCTGTGAGTGATTGATACAGACATGAAAACTGTAACTCTGCACTGTACATAGTATGCACAATAAACCTGTTAAAAGACGGGCTGCACCTTTGCCTCATTACTTGTGAGCAGCCACCGCAAGGTCCTTACAATAGTCCTTGAAGACAAAACTCCACTTAGTTAGCCAAAGCTTCCTTCATTTCAACACTATAATTTTGGTCCACACTACTGGGAGTTAATAAAAGAAAAGAAATTCAAATGTAATAGTCTCTTAATTCCAATGGGAATATTCTAAAATTTAGGTTTCCCTCTCAACAGGCTAAATCCACAATCCTAACTAACCCTACTTGCTTGGGAGTAATCCACACCAGTTCAATAGGACTTTACTTTTGAATAGACATGGTTAGGGAAGTGTTATAAAATCCAAGCAGGGAAGCTTAACTGGTTTGTGAATCTAGCATTTGTTTCAATATCATTTGGGTCAAGTGAAATGGAATTTCCAAGTGTTCAAACCTGACTTAGCTGTGTAGAGACAACTCTCAACTGCAAGTATTTGCATCCATAAAACCACGAGGCTAAAGTTAATGAAATTATGCAACAACGACTTGTTAAAAGGCTTTCCTCATCAGATAATGATAAGCATGCATGCTTTTGAGTTTAAGGCATCTACACAGCATTCTTAGGGAAAGGATTAAGGTACAAAATAAATAATCAACTGTGGGGCTGCTTTAAAGCCTGCAATATATTGGTTGCTCACTAGAGTGTCAGCCAGCTTAAACATCAAAAGCTTTTTTTAAAAAAAATCACTATTCAAACATATTTTCTTGATACCAGCAAGGCTAATGCAGAAGGAAAGGGGAACTGCTGTTGCTGCTTCATCTTCAGACTCATGCTGTTTGCTGCTTTTTTGTTTACGGCACTGAAGCACCAGTGCCCGGAGAAAGGAGAGACGAAGAGCAGGCTGACCAGCATGTGCTGCCTACTCTTTCAGACTGCAAGATTCAGCTCCTCTGTGCAGCAGCTGCCCTCCATAAAATTACCCAGCATGCAATTCTCTACGTGAGCACTGCATGCTGGGTATCTTCTAGAAGGCATCTGCTGCACAGAGAAGCCGAATCAAAACCGAAAAGGTCACGTGTGCTAGGCTCCTGGTGGGTAGAGGGTCAACCAACGAGTGGGAGCTATGTAGTTCAAGAAGTGCTCCATCTTCCCCCATTGCTGTCCCTGCTTGTTCCTACAGTACTCCCCATGCTGTCTATGTGCTTGTTTACCACTCTCACTACATTCAGTGGTAACACAAAGAGCTTCACACACACACCACCACCACCACCACCACCAAGATATCACATGGATTTAAACCACTAGGAATCTTCCTGATTCTGTATGTTAAAACCTTGTTTTCAATATGAGTTCAACATCTAGAGCCCATGTTCAAACAGAGCAACGACTGTACAAAGTACTCCTTTAAAAAAGATCCCAAGATTTTTCTGCTAGGAATGCTAGGCGATGAAATCAAGGAAAAAGACAGATGCGTGCTAATGTATGCAACTACGGCAGCAAGGCTCCTAACTGCAAAAAATTGGAAGAGCACATTGGTACCAAATATGGAAGATTGGCAAATCAAAATGTTATCATATCAAAATATGGCAAGGAAGGTAGGAGAAGCTGGGGGAATAACAGAACAAAAAATAGAAGATGATTGGAAAGCATTTAAAGATTATATATGGAACTCTGTAGAAAGGGTCAATCTCCTATCTAACATATGAGTGAGCTCAAGACGAATAGAAAAAAGGAGAAATAATAGTTTCAGGTATACAAAAAAAAAGGTGTAGTTACAGAAACCGCAATAAAGGATTAGGTTGGAAGTCAACACTGGGGGATGGGGGGTGAAAAAAAATGTAGTATTCATTTTTTTGTCCATATATATTTATATCTTTTGTCTATATTTAAATTTTGTATGTTAAAGATTGTTCAAGTTTTTTTCTTCCTTTTCTTTTTTCTTCTTTTCTTTTTTTGTCAAATGATAATTTGTATAAACTGTGTAATTCTTAAAACCCAGTAAAGTTTATTTTTAATTTTTTAAAAAAATGAAATTAGGTTAATGTGGAGTGTCAGTGCTTCCTGCCACTGCCACTGCCACACACAATATATGGATATACCAGGCATAGGCAAACTCAGCCCTCCAGCTGTTTTGGGACTACAACTCCCATGATCCCTAGCTAACAGGACCAGTGGCCAGGGATGATGGGAGTTGTAGTCCCAAAACATCTGGAGGGCCGAGTTTGCCTATGCCTGGGATATACTGTAGATATATAGATTTGCAGGAGGGATGCCTATTCTACACTTATTAAAAGGTTATACATTTCAGGATTCTGAGTAATTACAACAATAATCATTTTATTATTTATATCCTCCAATCTGACTGGGTTGCCCCAGCCACTCTGGGCAGCTCCCAGAAAAATATAACACAATAAAACATCAAACATTAAAAACCTCTCTAAACAGGGATGCCTTCAGATGTCTATGGGAAGTCATATACAGTATTAATTTATCTCTTCGACATCCGATGGGAGGGTGTTCCACAGGGTAGACACCACTACCGAGAAAGCCCTCTGCCTGGTTCCCAGCAACTTTACTTCTCGCAGGGAGGGAACTGGCAGAAGGTCCTGAGAGCTGGATCTCAGTGTGCAGGCTGGATGGTGGGGGCAGAGATGCTCCTTCAGGTATACAGGGCCGAGGCCGTTTAGGGCTTTAAAGTTCAGCACCAAGTAAGTAGTAGTGAGGCAAGCATTCTTTATGAGTTACGACCTGACCTGAATCGTCTAGAGCAGGTGTAAGCAGTATACAGCCCATGAACCATCTCTAGCCCAACGGGTTCTTTTCACCTGCCTTGCCACTGCGAGCTTTGTTGCTACCAGTAGCAGACGGCATGGTGGGCAGGAACACTTGCCTGACTTCCCAACAATTGAGTTGATGCTGCCCAGTGGGAAGTGGAAGGGCAGGGGGGCAGGGGGGCAGGGGGCAAACCCCGCCATGTTACCCCACCATGTTGTCCACTACTGCTTGCTATGAAAAACACAAGCGCTTCCTTCAAAGTCAGACGGGAATGCCTGTTTCCCAACAATGGTTGCTATCAGTTTCAGGATTTCAAAGTACACAACGTAGACAAAAATATGTATTTTTTATCCAGCCAGCATATTGTCACCAATCCTACTAGAAGGAATTCTTTGATCTCACTCCCATTTTTCATTAAGAAAACAAAGCAATGAAACAAGGGCATGCATTAAAGGAAAGGGAAATTAAAATGAAAGTAATGCACATTTTTGCATATTCTCACGGGAAAAACAGCTCAACATAAAAAAAGTGTTTTCCTTTCTCCTCAGGTTACTGAAGATTAGCCAGAAGAGACAGTAAGTTTTGTGAACTTCTTTTAATACCCAGTGGATAGAAAAATAACTTGAAGAATAGGTGTAAGTCCACCCCAGTCAATAAGGAAGACCAAATACCTTTATGCTTGTCCCGGTTATGCTTTAGCTGTGTTGGATGGGGTCTTATTCTGGCTAGAGCCTGCTCTCGATGGTTCATAAAAATAGGACCAGGAAATACAAGGGGGCCTGAGGAGAAAATTTTTTGCACATGCATAGGAAAGCTCACAAAATGGAAACTGTGTTCAACAAACAAAAAAGAATCAAATTAAAAGCATGGAAAAAGGATGCAATAATCAATACTCAATATTTCATACTTTTGGAACAGGTATTAAAATCTAATTAGAATCTGAGTACATCTGAAATCATACATAATGACACAAGAGTAAAACACTGTGGTCTTGTTGGGTATGAATACTGGAGCTCAGTTCACCCCTTCCCCCTCCTCAATCAGTTTTTTCCCCTCTCGCAAATAAAGCCAGTACACATCAATCCTAAATGTACAAACTATTTTCTCCAACCAGAAAACAGACTGTAAATTTGAAGCTAAGCAGGCGCCATATGCCAACATGCATTGAGCAACCAGACCTGCACTGGACCTGCCTAATGTATGTTTAATGTAGCATAAGAATATGGTCATATACAAAGATCCTGGTCTGTTTGATTGATCCCTATTATTTTGATTGCTATCCAAGACACAATCAGGCCTATACACAGAGATTTCTATTCTGTTATGACCGTCAATGACTAGACATCAGACAGGTCTGAACATGGGTAGTCAACAGAACGAGGTCAGCTCACAATATCCCAATCCCTCTCCTGTGGGTAGGAACCATCTGCACAGGGCAACTTGACTATTATGCAAGTATTCTATAGGCATAATAATAATAATAATAATAATAATAATAATTTTATTATATATACACCCCACCCATCTGGATACCAATGAAGCAAATTGAATCCAAAATCGTGTACTACAGAACATAGTATGGAAAAATAAACAGTATCTATTACCTGCATGGTTACTGATTTAAGCACAATCACTATATAGTGGTACCTCGGTTTTTAAACGTAATCCGTTCCGGAAGACCGACTTCCGAAACATTCGGAAACCGAAGCACGCATTTCCGGAAGCCACAAAACCCAAAAAGCAGGTACTTTTACAATTGTGAAGCGGGAATTGTAAAACTACTGATCATCAACAAGAGCCCTACAACAAGTCTATCTAAACGCCAAACGTCTGGGTACTTTCTGAAAGAGAAAAATATAAAATATCAGCAGAGTTGGGCTGTGAGAAAGACCAGTCCAGAAAACTTTGCTCCTTCCACTGCTGATTATAATCCATCAGCTCCCTGGCCTTATCAGTGCCACATGTGCTGATCTGTAGCTGACCTAGAGAAACTTGTTATGCTGCATGTCTTTTGTGTTGGTTTTTTAAAAGATATGTTAGAATCAAATGGTAAGACGGGTTTTTCCAGAAGATATGCTACTTCCAGAACTGCTGCCAGAAGTTCTGGTTTCATGCGTTTACTCAATACTATCTGTTTATTTGATTTATATACTGCCCTTCATTATAAGATCTCAGGGCAGTTCTTCCTGGAATACCAATGCCAAAAATCATGATCAGAGGAATGTGCACCTAGAACAACACAGGAGGTCTCAGATCTTGCAATACAGTACTTGGTAATGGTTTCATGTTGACAAATGCACATTGAGTCCATTCTAAAGAGAATGGACGAAAGGACATACTCTGCCCAACACAAAAATCCCAAAGAAAGTCCTCAAATATCCCATTCCTTTTTAGAAGACTGTCTATCAACTGAGTTTCTTGCAAGTCTCATGCCTGAACAGACCAAGCAGCACTAATTTCAGATCACTGCATTCCTTCTTTACTGTGGAGAGGTGTCCTGCCACATCAGTCATCCTCCGTGTTGCAACTATTCTGAGACCAACATGAACTGCTCAAGATTTCAAACGATGTTTTCAGAATAGAAATAAACTAGCAAGATCAAAAGCTGAGGTTTGGTTTCTTGAACTAAGGTTTGCCAATTTCTTTTCTACATCTTAAATGAAATCTTACTACCCTTACCAAAAATCGTTAAAATTATATATTTTTATCTTAGAATCCAGCTATTTTTGTTCCTTCATAATAATCTGATATGTATTCAAATACCCACATAAAAAAACAAACTCTGCACTAAAAAAGTGAGTAAAAATATTAAGAACTGCTTGGGTGCATGCGACTAATATTGAAACACAGTGTTGGCCCGTTCTACCTTAACAGACACACTGGTGTTTTTTCTAGCTCTTAAACGTTACATGAGAAGTATTCCTCCTTGAAATATAGTCTTACAACTCACATGACTATGAGAACAGTGGTGTCGCAAGGGGGGCGGGGGGCGCCCAGGTGCCATGTCGGGGGGTGACAAGAAGGCACCCCGCGGGGGTGCTCACCCCACTGCCTCCAGGCACAGCGGCGCGAGCAGCCATTGCACTGCCGCAGCCGCATGTGAAGGATCTTCCGTTTGAGACTGCAGCCACGAGCAGAGGATCCCGCCACAATCCATAAGGCATTCAAGCGGCGCCGGCGGCAAACCGCTATGTACAATGCTTGCGCTGTGTCACACGCATGCGCTGTACATAGCAACGCCGCACATGCGCTGTACATAGCGGTTTGCTGCTGCTGCCTCCCAAGCACTGTATGGACGGCAGTGGGATCCCTCTGTCGCCACTATAGCCGCAAGTGGAGGATCCCTCCGCTGCCGCTGCAGCCACAAGCAAAGGACTCCGCCACCGTCCGTATGGCGCTTGGGGGGCGCTGGTGGCAAACCGCTACGCACAACGCATGCGCAGTGTCGCACGCATGCGCTGTAAATAGCGACTCCGCACATGCACCCTACGTAGCGACGCCACACATGCGCTGTACGTAGTGGTGCCACGCATGCATCGTACGTAGCAGCGCAACATGTGTACAGCTGGCAGTTTGCCCCGCCCCAGGGGTCTGGTAGACTTTGTTCATCCCTGTACGAGAAGGCAGGTTCTCATGGTATAATTTTGTGTTTGGGTACTAAGAACAAAATACACTAACTGTGCCCACTGTGAAGGTGCACACACACACATAATTTGACCCTTTCCTCCTCAATACACACAGAAGTGGGACCCAAATCCTTTCCCAGACATGGTTTCTTGGTATTTTAAAAGAAAAACACACAGTGCTCTATCACCGCTGGCCTACTGCATTTTGCAGTATTCTATCAGTCTATGCCACAGAACAAAAATGAAAGATGATCCTAAGACAATCTAAAGACAAATTCAGAAATTGTAAAATATTTCATGCTCAGCGATAGTGTCCTGAACATATGAATATAACACTGTCATTAAGAAAGGGAAATCCTTCATTTGCCTAGAAGACAAACTAACTAATCTTCATGCACTGGTATCCTGCATCTTGATGGAAGAGCAAAACCCAACATTTCTGTCTTTAAATCCTCATTCCACCTGCGAAATCCACAAACTCAATGCACTTTAATTAGTTCACTTTTTGCTTTAAAAAAAGGAAACAAAATAGGATGTGCCAACATAACTCTACCTATTAGTTTCAGAACTCATTGAAGCCCTAAGTACCTAATAAACTAATCATAGCAGTATTTAAGGGAGGCCAAAAAGTACTGTGTCCCTTACAGAGCCACCTCCCTGCTCCTCTTGCTGTTATAGATGTTTCAGATCACACAGAAAAGGTTCATCTTGGGGGAAAGTAGATTCCAAGTTTTTTGCAGTAGCCCAGGAAGATAGATTTAGCTATTTATTGTGGAAAGAAGTCAGCCTCTGTGACTCTGTTCTCCACAACAGCCCAACAAAGCAGCAATATAATCTCAGACTGGTTTGAGCCCTTCTACATTCATTTCTGGGATTTAGAAGCTGATTTTTGTACGACAGTTTCTCAGAATTATGTTTATCCACTTAGACTTAAGTCTTAAATAGAAGTTAGTTCTGCCGACCTCTCCCTTCTTCCAATCTGTGCCTCCTGTTCACACGCTGCCGCTTCTCTTCTTGTCGCAACTGGAGGTGTTCTTCGATATTAACTCCAGGCACAGGGACAGCTGGAGAAAAACAGAAAGGGAACCGTGAATTTTCATACTGTCAGCATACTAAATGCATACGATCATTTCTAAAGCACTTGAAAAAGAAAGTAAGGCTCTGAATCAAAGATATAGCTGTGTGAGAGTGCTGTGCTTTATCTATCAGCATGAGAGAGAGAAAACAATTTTAGGAATAGAAGGGGGATCACTCTATTAGACAATTATCTGTTCCTGCCATTACTTCTAAGTTGCACTCTTCTGAAGTGTCCCCCAACTGTCTGGAGCTGGGTGTTTTTCCCCCCTGAAACTTTTTTACTAAAGGAAAAATTGGAAATACAGTCGTACCTCTGGTTATGATTGCTTCAGGTTGCGTTCGTCACAGGATATGAACGCACCGAACCCAGAAGTACCGGAACAGGTTACTTCCAGGTTCGGCAATTCACGCATGCACAGAAGCGCCGAATCGCGTTGCGCACATGCGCAGATTCAGCGCTTCATGTTACGTGTTGCTCATGTTGCGAACGGGGCTCCGGAACGGATCCCGTTTGCAACCAGAGGTACCACTGTACTAAGAAACAAATTAAAAAACCCTAAAGAAATATTCTCTGGGCAGATGAGTGAAATGCTTTTTAATACAGAGTTTTACTCTCACAAGGCAACCTACAATATTAAAGAGGGGTACCATATTAAAGAGGGTGCTGCCACCTTCATGAGAGGAGCAAGAAAAATATTTGTTGCTTGTGAAATGTTGCTTGCCTTCTTTTGCAGAATGTTTGGTTTAAGTTTGAGATACTCTCCTTTTGAACTCGAGTCTCTTTTGTTGATTTTGTTTTTTTTTTACCTCTTCCCTCACTTAACTGTTAAGCTAAGCACATCTACCTGATTAGAAAGCTCCACTTAGCAAAGTATGGCTTACTGCTGAGTAAAAATGCATAGGATTGCTCTGTAAATTTCTGATATAGACAATAGTACAATTTGCTATGCTAACTAAAATGCATTTTATGCCGAGGAAGCAGTAAAATAATTTTTGGCTTTCAAAGAAGGTTAGTATTAGATATATTTCTATTTCCCACAACACTTTTATTTTTTCTCAGAAAAAAAAATGGGGCAGGGAGACACCCATGTTATTCATACTCTGAATAGACCCTTTGAAATCAATGGATTTAAGTCAAAGTTACTTAAATCCACTGATTTTAATGGGTATACTTTGAGTACAATCTAGATTTATATCACCCAGGGTTTCTTCCATGGCTTCAAATTGTCCAGAAATTTAACATCTCTGGCTCAACAGTAAATTTCATCCCAAATTAAAATGCCCAGAGCATATTTAACATTCTTACATTAAACTACTACATTTAAGTATGGTTCTTAAGGAGGACTGGTTTTAAACGCAGCACCAAGTCAGCTCAAGGAAATGACTGGTAACATTAAGCTTAAACCCTTTCCCAAAGGTTTCCATGTTTCCCATTTTCAAATCACTTACCTAGCAGAAGGTCCAGTGGTATCATCTCTTTTACGGCATCAAGAATTCCTCTTTGCCTTGCTTCCTGACCATCTAGTTCTCTAGCACAGGCTTTGCAACACCCACATACAGCACAGCCAGACTCACCAGAACCACAACCACAGATTCTGAAAAAAGCACAGATGTTTTATTACCCAAAGAGGAAATTCTCTCAACATTCATGCACATAACTAAGATCAAAACCCACTTAGCTCTTAACCATGGTTTGCTCATTGTGCCACAAATATATTCCATACTTCTTCAATGCTCCCAGATGGAATCAGCCATATTGCCTGTGATTAGTCTTGGGCATCTCAATCCCTGATAAAATTTATTTACTCAAATGACTTTTAGGCCACCTTTAATGGCAAGTGTCCTCTCAAGGCAGTTTACAAAGCAAAAGTATACAATCACAACAAAAAACATAATTAATAAAACAAAACAATCAAATACAGACTAAAATATATCTGCAAAATACCATCTCAAGCAAAGACCAACAAGAACAAATGTGGTAGTTAATTACTATTTTTAATTTCACAAAATTTTGATTGGAAAAAACCCTCAAAGTAGTTTTAAAGAGTTCTTGTATCCATGTGGCCATACTCAATGACTTCCCATTGACAGCGCACTCCAAAAGCACACCATAGAAAATATACTCTCCCTAATGCCTGGTGACTATCTTGAGAGCCTTTTAACTCACAAGCGTAAAATCATACCACCTACTCCCAGTGTTGAACTTTACAATCCATCA